>JBBPLD010000031.1:0-174695 GCA_038089555.1 Chalciporus chontae
CGAAGTACCGAGAATGGTGCGGCGGAGGTTAGAGCTTCCGACCCAGAGGGATCCACTGAAGCACTGCATCCAGCTGGAAAAGTAGCCGCTGATAGGGATCACCTTGCGTTCATATTCATTGTTGGCAATGATTTCAGCAAGTTCAGAGACGATGTACTCGGAGTCTTCAGGTTGACCACGGATTCTCGAGAGGACAGCACGAGCGCGGTCGACCTGGTCCTTTTTAACGAAGTAACGCGGTGACTCAGGAAGGAGGAAAAGTCCAACAGCGAGGATGATACCCCAAGCAAATTGGATACCGATCGGGATACGGTACGAGCCAGTGTCTTTGCGATTCTGGGTCGCGTAGTCAACGCAGGATGCGAGTAGGATGCCAATAGTAATGCCTTGAAACCAATCATGTCAAAAATATAGACATTTGATACTTGAAGTACTCACAGAATTGGTAACCTGAGACGAGGGAACCACGGACCTTTCTCGGGCAGATTTCGGACATGTAAAGGATGATAATGGCAGACACGAAACCGACACCGAAACCGGCGATAAGACGGCCAGCAACAATGAGGCCAAGGCCCTGGGTAGCAACCTGGAGAATGCATCCAATCATGTAGATGAAACACCCGAGAATGATCGTCGGCCGACGCCCAATCCAGTCAGCAAAATCTCCAGCCATCAAGGCACCTGAGAGGGAACACTTAGTCAGCACATCGCGCACCGGAAAAGTAAGGACCATACCAAAGAAAGTTCCAGCGGAGAGGATGGATGTAATCAAGGAGTTCTTTGGACTGGACAAGGCAAGGGAACCCGGACCCATGATAATCTTGATGAAAACAGCTGAACCGGTGACACCATTGATGTATCCAGAGTCGTAACCGCTGTCGAAAGGTTGAGCGGGAAGAGAAGAGGAGGTGGGGGAACGAAACTCACAAGAAAATACCCCCAAAGGCGGCGAAGGCACAAAGCAAGTATGCCTTGAGAGTGACCGGTGCTTCGATACGGTCGATGGCCGTAGGCCCAAAGGTGACTCCTTCGCCAGGCATCACTGTAGGAAGTCGAGAACGCTAAGAGAGGAAGGGGGGATACGAGAGGAGGAAAGAAGCGCTCAGAACTTGGGATGCTCCAGGGTTGAATCACACAGAGGGCGAGGGTTTTAAGGCAAGCGGGAAGTCAAACTTAGATCGTCCCTGGATTAGGTTTGCAGGGGAAACGTATTCCCCACGCGAACAGGTCACCCCCACAACGAAACCTGACCGCATGGTTGGCATTGATGTGTGCCTGATCTATCCGTCCTTGGCAACGACCGAGTTCAGCATGCCAGAGATGGATATCCTACTCAGCTAGCTGTCAGAGTCAGAATATTGTATGTATGGATATCTACCAGCGGGACTATGGGACAGATCGGACAAAAAATGGAGTCCAGTTCTTGCTTTGCCTCGAAACAAACGATCTCACGTGTTCACCGATCTGTCTCAATAAACAGGCCGCCGTAACCGCTTATACCGTTTTATGATGTGGGACGATGATCATGACAGACAGGTCAACAACTCATGTAAGTACCTCGTATGCTGAGGTCAAGAGCGACGAATCCCAGAGAATTTGGTTTGGTATCTGGAGTCAAGGACTGCCACGGAGCTCGCCCGCCGCAGACGCCGGCTCATCCCAGGAAGTGAAAATTTGATTTTATGTCACTGTTCAAGAATTTGAGACAGTCAGTTTCCGTGCCGGTACCCTTATGTTCCTCGGACCACGCGTGCCTGGATGAAGTCTTGAATATTCTCGTGTGTGATTTCGGGTCGTCAGTACAATATCTCTCTCCATCATTTCAATGAGAGAAGCATCCCTCGCGAAAGGAACGGTGCAGTCTGGACTTCTCCGTCTCGCCGCCGTTTCAGTGAGTTGGCAGACAAGGGCAGACAGTGTGTTCCGTTCCGTGTCAATAATGTCACATCCCATCTGCCTCGCGATCAACAGCTCGAAATTGCATCTCAAACACCTCGGCAGAGTTCGCCTCAAGAGTCGCGGCGTCCCAATCGCATGCTCCGAATCGACATATGTATACTTTCAATCTTCCCATTGGTTGTCTACCTCGGCCCGATGTGGAGTTTATCGACTGGAAGTCCGTCAAAACTTTTCTCTCGTGCCTCCATTTCCCCGTTCTTCAGGTGAATTTCCCGAAGCTACAGCCTCTCTTCACCGCTCCCGCCGCGATCGCATCAAAGAACGAGAGGGGGTCGAGTTGCTCAGCGCGGCGTATCATGTTGCTGGTTACATAGCTACAAAGCACATCATGATTGAGTTGGCATCTCACAATTTGTGATAAAAATGGGACAGACTCGGCTGCGATGAACTCGTCGCACGCTGATCCGGACGGCCGTTGTCTCATATCCAGGATTTCACCCAAAGCATTCTCAGGATCACTCCAAGTCTGACAGCGTGACTCTGAGCTTTTGTAAGCTATTTGGAATTGCCTAGAATCCTGTTCCACAAATACTATACGATCTGGAATCGTCGCTAACTTGAGATCTTGGGACCTCACGTCGCACAGCACGGAACAACGTCGCGGATGGTGTTGGAAGAATGGAGGCCGCTTGAGGTATTCCGCGGGAACCGGGAAATGTAGCAGAAAACTCTTGGCCGAGGCGCACTGGGTGATCGGATAACTTTGTCCTTGAGGCTACTGGACCCATAACACAATAACATAGCTATATCAGAACAGAATGATAGATCGCGAGCATTTGATGCTGCGATGGGTGGTTTCACATCTGATTTCACACAGGGGGACGGTGTTAATAACTTTTAGTAAGTAGTTCATGCAAACACCTGAGTGGCGTTGGCGCCGTCAAGTTCGCGTGCCCAAATGTTGTATATGTGTTGTACTCCTATTCATCTGCCCAGTATACGTAGAAACACATTTTCTATGCCTCGGACTTCACAGCTACGCGATCCTCGAGGGATGTCGACAACAGATAAGGAAATTAATTAACGCCCGACGGCCAAACTACACCGGAAATCCCAAGCCGCAACTTGAAGCGGAAAGTTGACCCCTGATTCAAGCCAAACCCTGTACCTATAACCGGCTTCAGGAAGCCGAGAGGAACCTTTTCCCCCCTGTAGGAGCAGACCAAGACCCTTTTGGACGTTTAAATATTTCATCTGGAAGCCTCGAACGGAGTCGGTGCTATCCAGGAGCCAACACAATTCTACTCATCACATCGTGCACAATCAGGAATTAAACACTCACGATCGCCGACGTTCCCCGTAGCTTGTGGTATACCCAACGTGTACCTCGGGTTCACGTTCAAGGGAAGTGCAAACGTTGCCTGCTGCGGCGTTCGTTAGTCGGCTCGTCGACTGGTAACCGTCAATGAATCCGAACAATATCGGAATTGATACTTCAAGTTGGAGTTCACCAAGCTAGACGCGCCACAACGTAATTCATACAACTGCACTGAGGAATCGATAACGTACCCTGTGAGTGTGAAGCTGTTATAGGAGCCTTCGGTATCTTATGAGCGGAAATAACGAACACAGCGCAGTCGGGGAATGTCTCCGCCGAGGAGCTAGCGTTACTGGCGGGTTTTGACGGTGGATGGCGCCTAGCTGAGGTATATGATGTTCCACAATGGCCAATAATGTGACCTCACCGCTGTCCTAGGATCTAGGCTGAAACAAAGCAAAAAAAACACTACCCTCATAGATATAGGGATGCTGGATACTTCAAAGCCAATTCAAGCAAGCTTACCTTGGGACCCGATGTTGACGCATTCAACGTTTAGGAGTATGATGAAGACGGGCCATACGAACCAAGTTTTCTATGGCCTTTCTAGCTGCGTAGTATCTCCCCTCCATGGCCATGGTGAACGACACTCTGTTCATCCAGGCTATCGAGAGTGAAGGCGTGCAAAGTTTCAAACAAGGGTAACGTCAGCGAAAATGTTGATCCACTGGGGTGCCCGCCCGCCCGCTCATTGAAGTATTCCACGAAACTTGTCACCTAGTCTCGATCGTAATTCGTGAGCGTCAGATCCTCAAGGAAATGTTAATGATTGGACACTCGTGATGCCATTCCTCGTGCGAATTATCAAACGTTCTCATTCCAAGTGACAGCGTTCGATAATACCGCGATATATCATGAATGGACACAAACTCCTCACCGACAATCGTGTTCTATTGACTCTGACCAGATGTTCGCCTCCTGCTAAACAAGCCACGCACGCTTGTGATTGCGTTCTTGACATAGCTCTTAGACTTTCCATAAGACCGGATGCGGAAGAGGTAAGTGAGAAGATAGAGCATAAACAACTGCCGCGATATCCGTGAGTGTTACGCACGAAGAAAGAGAACATGAACTGACATTGAAACCGATGAAGGCGCAAAAGATGCCAACATCCTTCCACCTGTGCGAGTAGTTCATGTGGAACTGCTGTGCGAGCCACTGGTCAGCATCACTATCAGGACAGTACAAGCAATCCGAGCCGGCATCCGGATTTTCCACGTAACCCCCCGAGCTATCTGCGAAGGGTTGTAGATAAGAAGCGCACGAGTATCCTGAAGGTGGCTGGACCACCGCAAACTCTTCCGGTGCGCACTGTATCGCTTGTCCATGAAGGGCTGTACGAAATGATTCTGAGTAGCGGAATGGGTCCGTATTGCTGAGTCCTTCCTACCTTGGGTAACCAATGCTTCGAGAAGGTAAGTATAGGGGGAGACCCTGTACATCCATTTCCACCACCCTAGTTGTGAGTAAGGTTGGATGATGCCACTCAAAGTAAGAACGAAAGAGATGAGGAAACTGAATATGATGGCTGCAACTTCCGCATTGGGACTAATCGTTGCGACGGCTTCGCCGATGGTGGTATAGTAAAGCGGGAAGAGGAAACCCATTAGCAGGAAGGTGAAGGCTGCCCTGCTTGTCGGGAATCCAACTGTCCAGTACCAGCAAACGAAAAACAGTGTAGATCCAACGACGTTCCAAGGGAGTTCTACAAGGATCTGAGACGTGATGAGTGCAGTCCAAGAATATGTTCTGCTGGGACGTTCTCGGATCTCGTAAACGTCGCGAAATCGCAGAAATATAACCTGAGCTTGAATCGCTATGGGTACACTCAGAATTGTTGCGATGAACACTGCCTGAAAGGGCATTAGCGCCATAGGAGAGCTGATATTGAAGCACACTGACGAAAACTTGGTTCAAAGTGCCCTCTATGGTGGGATGTCGCTTGAAGAACGTGAAGCCGATGACCAAGCCACCGACTATGTTGAGCATCAACTTTGCCATCAAGTATGTTGGATCCCGCCAATGGTGCTGAAGATTGCGAACGAGTATGGTGTACACTTGATAGACCCACGGAGTAGCAAAACCCGAGCCGATCGAAACGGCCACGGGTGATTCGTTCCGCCCTTCGTGAATGATGGCATCGATCTCGCTTTGAACTAGAGCAGCTTCGGGGGAGTTGGTCCAAATCTGATGCCAATCTGATGCATTCTCTGCCGTGACCCCGGTATCAATGACGTCCAGTATGAATTCAGCACTGTGGAGGATGGAGTCGGTATACGGAGTGGAGTTCATCAAGTCATACGCACGGGTTCTCTGTAGGTGTGCAAGCACGCGATCCATTGCCCTCGAAATATTGGACGAGGGTCGTGGAATTGGGTCCGATGTCACCGAAATAGACGGTCTCGCCGCCCTTGCGCAGTAACACCAGCCGATCAAAGATCTGAAACAGCTCAGCGGATGGCTGAACCAACATACATCAGTATGCATCGGTTTGAATCAAGGCATCTTTCCCACCTGATGGATGCTACCGGACGGAATGAGTAAGCTATCGCTGATAGGTGGCAAGAAACATGACGTACGTGCAGAGAATCGCCTGCCCCGGAAGCTCTCGAAGGAACGAAACAATGGCCCGAGCGCCTTGCGAATCCAAACCAGAGGTAGGCTCGCCAGGGAACAATAAAAGCTTCGGCTAAGGTCCATTCGGTTTGAATGGGTGTGTCCTGATCAAACGAAACAACGTACTTTGGCAGCCAATTCCACACCAATGGTCGTTCTCCTCTTCATTTCGGCCCTTAGAGAGCCTACGATAGCGTCTCTGTGTGCATCGAGGCCGCACATAGTGAGACATTTATCAACGCTGTTGTGCGGGTACTGAGTTTTGTAAGGTGTACCACTCAAACGACGCTTACTATGCCTCTTTCTCGGCATTTGGAACGGAGAACGGTTGCCTCAGCTTCGCAGAAAATAACAAAGACTCTCTAACAGTCATCGTTCGAAGGCATGTGTCCATCTGTTGGCAATACCCACTGAGATGCAATGAGCGAAAATCCCTCAGACACCCAATTCACCCACGTTTGAGCTTGAAAGTCAAGAGGTAGAGGTTGTCCATTTATAAGGCGAGTCCCAGAAACAACACCCGTTTCGACACGCTCTGCCAATACGTTCAGAAGCGTCGTCTTTGGAACCATCAGTTACTCTCCGAATTGCGAGAGAAATTACGTTTACATACCTCTGTCCCAGACTCCCCCATGAGCGCAGTCAGCTTTCCGGGGCGGACAAAACCGGAAACGTCGTGGAGAAGTCGTCGATTTGCGATATGATAGTTGACATGCTCCCAGGAGAACGTGTTCTGCATTCTGGGTTGACGAGCAAGTGCATCCCGAGTATCTTCCTTGTTTCCTCTTCTATCATCTGCTTCCGAGACAGGCAAAGTTTGAACTCGCGTTTTCTCTTCATCAAAATTTGAGTTGGTCGGTTCATTGCGAACCGCGGAGCGTGAACCTCGTTTGAAGAGCGTCGCAGACACCCGACCCACCGCAATCGTGTTGAACTCTGAAAACATCGCAAGGAGGGCTATGAAGAAAACCACGAAAGCGATCAGAATACCCAAGTTCTGTGTGAATGTGAGGTCTAGTACAGGAAAAACAAGAAAGGTCGAGACATACCCTCCATAGATGACCATACGAATAACCGAACGAGATATTTACATATCGATTCCCGTCGACATAAATGTCACCAGACTGAGAGCCAACTGTTGCGCATGCTTTGTTGCTTTCTGGGTATGAATCATACAGTGGACCACTGGGAATGATGTCTCCGCAGAGCCCGTTGATGGTGTGGAATTCGTTCACCATGAGTGATTCAAAAGAATATCCGAGAGGCTGTCGTGTATGAGATTTCATGTGTCGGGGTGAAAGAAAAGAAGAGGAACTTGCGTTAATGTATTTGAGCCAATGCAATGCGCCAATCATCGCTGGCGGGGGTATCACATATCCCGCTAATTACCACAAGTGAGGACAAAGTTTGGTCTCCACCAATGACGAAACACCCACCGTACAAGGATACTATCAACATCAATATTCCGGCAACAGTTTGGGCTGGAGCCTCTGCAGAAAAGGCAGCTGCCAGACCACGAAAGAGCGCCTTTGCCATGAGTGAGGTGAGAAATTCAAACAAGAGGAACGTGCTGTGATCATTCGTGTGTTAATAAAGAAATCCAGGGAATGATGAGCTGACGTACAAGAGTTGTCCCGCACTTCGTTGAAGGCTGACCAGGAAGTACAGGATGACGCTGAATAGTGTAATAATTATGAATGTGAACGGGATGTCGACCAAGGTCAGCGCGATTGCTTCGGTAAATGGGTGATACATGGCTGCTCGGTAATGTTTCTCAACAATGGGTCTCTGAGTAAACATGGAAGGTATCTCTGCCATGGCGAAAAGGATAGGTAGGAAGACAGCACTGACGACGACATGAGGCACAAGTGCAGAGGAGATAGATATACCACTCACAGGAACAGGATTCCAGTGCGAGAGTAGAACGCTGTAGTATCTGTCGAGAGTTGGAAGAATGTCGTCCCAAGAATAATAGCTTCCAGGATGTATATACTGATAGTCCCTTAGCACAAATATGTCAACGAGTCATATCAAAACGCTCACACAGCGGTGACAACTTGATTTGATATTGTAGCAAGCTTTATTTGAGTCCTCTGGACAATCGCAGCGCCGATTTGCATGGGTATCGACATAGTGTATGGAGTCCGTTTGGGGAGGGCAGGCTCGACGCTTTCGCGCTCAGCGTTGGCCGACGCTGATTTTCCGATGTGTCTTTCCCGAAAAGCGGCCATTTCTTCCCGATTTGCTTGGAATACAGACGAGCGTCGATAATATCGCTCGAACTCAACGGCCGTGGAAGGAACGCCACGCATCCCGTTCCGAACCTTGCGCCCGTCAGGATCCGTCACGGCCACCAAAAAGTCGGACGTGGTTTGTCGATTCGCAGGTTCGTATCCCATATCGATGAAGAACTGCCTGGCCTGGTTTGCCGGGCCAAAGTAGACCATTCGACCTTCGTATATCACGCAAACCTTGTCAAACACGTCGTAGAGTGACTCGTTTGCTTGGTATAGGGAGACGATCGTAACCATCCTGGCGAGGTTGGTGGCTATCCACAGAGCGTGGACATATTCAACGGCAGTAGACGCGTCTAGCCCACGCGTCGAGCTAAGGATAAGATTGAGTGGTAGTAGCTGAGCCTCAAGGACCAACGAGACGTACTTGTCCCAACATGTCACCTGGCTCCTCGTGGCCAACGTCTCGCTGATTAAGACTCTTTTCTTCTCTCCGCCAGAGATCCCTCTGATCGCTGCATCATCTCCGACGAGTATTGTCCTAACGTGTCGCAGACCGAAAACGGTCAGCAAGATGTCCACAACGTTCGTCCAAAACTCTCTCTGTGACATATCACGAACCCTTGCCCGAGGTTCGCGCGTCATCGCGGCGAAACCAATAGTCTGTTCGACTGTGAGCGTCGGAAAAAGAACATCCTCTTCTGGGCAGTATTGGACATCTCCACGATAGTGACGGCGAACGTCGGCTGGTGTAAAAGAGTTGTACCAGACGTGCCCTTCAACAGAGTGAAATTCGCGTCGTCGGTTGGCCAATACTTTGAGGAACGTGCTACACCCAGATCCGGGTCGTCCAAGAACCACTGTAACTCATCAAGTCCCCGGATCAACTCTAGTAACACAGCACGTACGAAGCATCTCGCTGGGGTTAACGACGCCTTGGAAACCATCAATTATGTCACGCAGTTCTGGGTGACGAAGTCTCTGAACGAAATGAACAAAGTTCAGCGGGTTTAGAATCGATCCGAGAGTTTTCTGGAATGACGCTGGGGCGCCTTTTCCAACTACGCGAAGTTGGTCAAACAGAACTCCAAGGTTACGTGACCTGATGTCAGCCTCATCGCGTCTAAAACCAAATGGCTGATAAAAGAAAAGAGTTCAAAAACACGCTAAATGGAAGTCACCTCTTGAGCAAGTCCCGTAAAACACTCTCGAGATCGAAGTGTCCTCTCGATGTTTCCGCAAGTCGAGGTCCCTGGCTCGGTGTTTCCGGAGCTGCACCTGGCTTGATTGGACTTGATTTCCTCCGAGCATCGGGGACCATACTCAACCTGTGAAGGAGTGCATCAACTGCTCCCGGATCGAAGTAGTCCAATGCGACGCGAGAGGCAGAGTTTCGAGGTCCAGTCCCTTGCTCTTCCCGGCTCGTCCGACTAGCGGAAGCTATAGGAGCGTCCGCCAGTTCAAGTAAGGCATTCAGATAATCCGTGTTTCCAAGCTCTGCAAGGAGTTCGTTTACAGAATCGGGGAGTATATGTTCGCCTTGCCCTCGTGCAGCCTGTTCGCGAGAATCAGGAACTGACATGACAAACGAAAGTGGAGAGGTAAATGACTGGTACCGATACAACCATCGATAGGGCAACCTACCAGACGCACATAGGAGGTGATATCCTAATCAAGGATGCCGACGGAAGCATTTACATTAGTCATCACAGTCTTCAAGATCGGGACCTGCGTCCACGAAAGAAGACCGGGTGTGCTGCCATAACCTACGCGACACTCACCGATGCTGACAGTCACCTAAAAGCCGGCCTATATGCCCAAGAAATACATCGCATTCAAATGGAGCAATGGCACTATTGAGGTACTGTTCGAATCGGGATGAGGAGTCGCAGGGATGAAAGGATATCGCCAAGTAATGGTACAATACGCTAGAGTATCAGATAAAGCAGATAGCGAGGGTATCACGAGAAGAAAACTCGAAGAAGATGAGCTGACAATTCGTCCAAAAATCGAGAGGTGACTCACCTGAATCATTGTCTGGCAGTTGATAATGGCAAGGTCGTATAAAAGCAACAAAGGAGAAGTTGCGCAATGGCCACCGACGGCTCACGGATCCTCCAAACACTCTCAATGTCCGCCATATCCGTCCCTACGAAGAAGTTCGACTGTGGGTGCCCGAGGCAGGGTATGACTGAAAACCACTCACAGTGAAAGTTTTGGGTGGAGAGAGCGAGTCCACGTCAGCGGAGGAGATGTGTTTGTAACCTGGGCTTCCATTCGTGTCTTTAATTGTGCCATTCTGAGATGTGCATTGTAGGGACTCGGTGGAGAATCTCTGATAGGTCGCATTAAACTCAGCACAAGGTCGAGACTTGGTTCATGTCAACCCACTGGTATGAAACTTTGAAAATGCTGGGGCAAAGGATCCCTTGAATAAACAGTGTGTGATGCACTGCCGTATTGGTCGTTCTAGAAGCAGAAGAGGACGATCGGACGATCAGTAGGGTTCCATCGCGAAGTGTATCGCACACTTACCACACTCGCATACATGTAACTCGATGCGCCGTAGGGATGTTGTATCATCGTGGGGCACAGAACATTGGAAATTTTCGACAGTTCGGTTGGCTGCTATCGAGTAGACTAGTCGGCTCCGAGGCTTGTAGTGATACAGCGGGGGCCGTGGCGCTCTCGGTTAACGAAAGTCGTCGAGAGCAAGCAGGTGGGGTAACGACAGACGCTGTATATAAGTATGACGGGGGCTGAGCTGAGGCGGGCCGGTTGAATACAACCAAAATGTATGAGCTCACCATTCCCACAAGCCAAGTCCGGCATCGGAACTTAACCTCGACTCCTCCCGAACAACTTCAAGTATTAACAGTGGACAATGCATTCACCATTTTATCATGGCTATCCTAACTTGAAGCTCTTGGGGATGCGTAGAGCGTTCGTATATCCACGTTCTCCCCACGCAGGTTCAAATTTCCGGGGGTAAGTGATGAGTTGGGAATTAAAAATGCCTCTCGTCTGAATCAAACCGGATGTTTACTCGTCCAACTCCTTCCTACCACTGCTGGAAAGGTCGAGCCGTTCCGAGTGACTGAAGAAATTGAAACGCGTTCATTGTATGGGGTCGTAACTACTTTGTCGCCTTCATTCCCTTCCTTATGCGATTGGCCTGGCAAATCTCGATCTTCCTCGGACCGCTTCCAAATATAAACAGAGGAGGCCTGAGGAGGCTCCGTCTACTCGGCCATTCTCGTGGTCATGATACCTCTTCATTTTCCTAAATACAGTGAGCACCCTCACATTGAGCCGCACTCCGATTTATCCTGTTCGTTCTAAGATGTCCCCGACTTTTCGTCATGAGTCCGTCCGGCTTGATCTAAGTACAATCCGGCTTCTCACGACTTCTCCATTCCCTCTCCATTCTTCCAACCTCCATACTCACCGCTCCACCGATTTCCCTCGGCTTCTGTACGAACTCCGGAATGGCAGTTTGTCTCTGTCATCGACCTGGGTCACTCACACGGCGATTCTCCCACTTTTAAAGCCTCCGTTTCAATTGGAGTATGCACCCCGGGGCGCGTGGAGTGTGCGCGCAACCTAGCGATCTCGCCAGTCCCACGCGTCTGCTAATATGAGTACGCGCAACGATGGGTGCCGCCCTGCCGAGGAGTTGAAAACTCAGCTTAAGCAGCCCTGCGCGGATGTCTTCATTTTTGGGACATTTTGGGTGGTTTGTTGTGCGCTGTACGGCGTGCCCGTGTGTTACTAATGATCTCAACAGACTCGGACGCTTCAGTTGTCAGATGGCACCATCTTTTGAACCGTTTCGCTCGTATACATTTCGGACTTTGGGGTCGCAACTCATGTTTACTCGTTTTGCTATTCGTACATAACCTATCGAACACACATATAACTTACAACGATAGAAATACTTTTGTGCCACTTCCTTGCCGAACGACAATTTACCAGATGAGTTGGCCACTAGTAGAACGTCAGCACGATCAGGAACGGCACCCTAGGAAAAGGACACATACCCATCGACGAGGTAGTCACCACCCGTCATGTAGCTTGCGTGGTCAGAGAGGAGAAGCAAGGTCTGCCCAACCACCTCTCGGGGCTAAAGAGAAACGCGTGGTATTCAATACCGCGCGTTCAAAATTCGAATGGACAATCTCACCTCCGCGAAGCGCCTGAGAGGAACGTTCTCAGACTGGTGGTCACGAATGCTCTTATCCATGTGCTTGGTCTGGTCGGTGTTGACTAGAGTGCCGATCTTAAAACCAATTCGAAATGAAGATCAACAGAACGGCTTACCATAACCAGGGGATACGGTGTTAACTCGGATGCCATGTTCAGCCCACTCGGCAGCGAGAGCCTTGGCGAGCTGACGAACAGCGGCCTTGGACGAGTTGTAGAATGCCTGCAGTGTAACAATGCTTGTCAATCACCGGCGGTGCAGAACAAGAGATGAAAACTGACCTGCGTCAAAGGCTTGTTACGAGCGGACTGGTTGACGATCTGGGCGCTCATCGAGGCGGTGATGACAATAGAGCCCTTGCGGTTGTTGTCGGTCCAGATCCTGCAAGTACCATCGGTTTGTAATCGATATGCACAAAGAGTATAAAGACTCACTTAGCAGCAGCACGAGCGGTATTGAAAACACCAAAGAAGTTGACGCCAAAGACAGAGTCAAAGTCGTCACGCGACAAATCAAAGGCGGGCTTAACGACCGAGACACCAGCGTTCTGAAGATTGCACGTGAGACAAAAAGGAGTCGAAGTAAATGGAGATGTGAACGCACAGCAACCACACCACTGATCTGACCGAGCTCATTCTGGATGTCCTTGAAAGTCTGCTGGAGATTTTCGAAATTACAGACGTCGCATTTATAGGCCTAAACAAAGCGTGTCGGATCAGCAAGTAGATCTAGCGACGACAACGGGAAATAGGACGTACCCGGACTTTGATGTTCTTGAACTCGTCCTGAATCTTTTTCGCGACATCGGGGGCATCCTTCGATTGCCTGGCAAGCGAAAAAAAAACCAATAAGTATCTCGCGACGAACGAAAAGAACGCAGACAAACTTGTAAATAATGGCGACGTTCGCGCCAGCCTTGGCGAGAGAATAGCTGAAAGCGCGACCAATGCCGCGGTTCCCGCCGGTTACAACAATGCAACCTACAAAGACAACCCACGAGTTAGTCTCACCGACGACAACAAGGACGAGCGCAAGAAACGCACCTTCGAGCTTCATATGGAGACCCTGGTCGCTCGACATTTTTGAGAATAAGTTAGAGATGAGGGGAAGTTACTGATTTTATGTTCACGTTACGGGAGAGCCCTTGGTTAGTCTCAGGTGCCAGGTGGGCTTTTATGTTTTTCTCTGGATGCCCCTATCGACGCCATGGAGGAGCGATTGAATACTGGACTTGCCTAATCCGGTACTCACCTTGTACCCCTCGAACAGCCACCAAGTCTCCTTTCTCTACGATCCGTTTAGTTGACCTCCTCGTAGAGTTCCATAGAACTTGCCAAGCCAACCTCTCGATCAGTACCCAATATAAATCGAAGACAGCGTAGTCTCAAAATCGAACAGGTTATATATCCACATGAACGCCAGGCGCACATAAATCAATGTTAACCGCCGCATCACCCCACAACCCCCAACCTGATCGTGGATTTTACCCCGAAACAACACACCGATCGATGTTCGAGACCACTCACGATCGAGAGCGTCAGGGCGGCAGGTGACTTCCGCTTTTATGCCCTTACGACTCCTACGGTGACTTCTACCTCTCCTCTCTCACTGTCCTTACTGAAGCCACTCTTCCCGAATGCCCCAAGCACTCGTGAACTCGCCCATTGCGTCAGCGCCAGAACGTCAGCGTCAGGGAGACTCGGTCGCACGTGTGGTGAGAGCGTAATAATGAGCCCTGGCGAGGTCGTTTGAACCTGATCGTGTTCCCGTGAGTCGTGGTATTGGCTGTGTCCGTTCGAATATCTATCACTGTTCGTGGGTGTCTGCGAAATATTAACTTGAACAGATCGTGGCTGCCCAGCAGGCATGACCTGCCAAACATGTGGGGCCGGCAAATGTACAACGTGCTCGTGACGCTCGATCTAATTGAACCATTTTCAGTGACCTACCCGAGAACATACCAAGTAAAGTTGATTTTCACATACCTCCCGAACGACCCTCCAGAACGCCTCCATCTTCCCAGCAGGCCCGATTACTGGTGACATCACTACACCGTTATTGACCCCTGGGGATTTCATCGGCGGTGAAGTTTGCAGCAGTACCCCGCCAAGTACGACACAGGCCGCAAACGCCACGTGAGCCGTGACGATCACTTCCACCGCCGCAAGCGCAAGATCGAATGGGGCATAATGTACACTAGAATTACGATCAGACGATTCAACGAGGTCTCGCCCTTCGACAGAGAAAAGAAAGAGGAGAGTTTCGCACGTACACGTCTAGAACTATCTCGGCACCTAAGATCGCAACGCAAAACAGAATTGGTGGGAGTGCATATGGGTTCCGAAAGACCCGCCGGACGCCAGTCATACGATCCTGTCGTTGAGCTTGGTGTCCTGATTGGAAGAGAGCAAACGGGGAGGGAATGTGTTTGTTTGTTACTACGATTGAGGGATAGTCAGGATCGAGGGACTGAGTACGTCGTAGAAATGTGACGTACTGCTCACTAGCACTTCATGTTGACCAAATACAGCAGAGGTGGCTATTAATGAGAGCAGGACAAGTAGAACGAGTAGCACGGGAAACCGAAGACTAGATTCCGCGTAAGTCTGCTGTGCGGAAAGTGGCCCAATCTGCAACTCACCCCAGCGTCTCGGGATTCTCGTCGCCCCAATGATGGTGATGTCCATCGCCAGCTGTCAATTCAGCATCAATATACGCACTGTGCAGTGAACGAACACCCTTACCTCCACTGCCTCCACCGTGACCATGACCATGACCGTGTGCACCACCGCTGGCAGACAGCAATAGATGTTCAATGGCCTCTTTCGCAACATATACACCCGCGAACATCAGATAGACACACTGGGCAAAGAGGAGAGTTGTGCCACTCCGCGCTGGTCTATATCCAATGTGCTCAGTGACGTGCAGGGCAAGAAAAGCAGGTTTGTGACACTTACCCATACATCCACTTCCCTTTCCCTTTCACTTGTCGTGCGATAATAACAGGCCCGGCGACACCGACCGCATCAAACACAACCCAATAGCCAAGTCCGGTGCAAGCAAGTGAACCAATGCTTTGACCACGTGCCCACAGCAGCGCGCCGAGAGCAAACTGAGCGCCAGCAGTGATTACAGCAGCCATCCCAGTGGAGAAATCATTGTCGTTCTGAACCGCGAGAGTTGCAGATGGTGAAGGTGATACCGAGCTCGTTCTCGAAGCAGCCGGGGAGTTGGACTCAGAACGTGGTATCAGATCCCCTGTAGCACTTGGAGGCGCGAAAAGCGAGTCATTCGATATTGGAGTCCAGGGGGAGGTCGGTGTGGGAGTGGGTGCAGTGTGTAAATTGTCCACTTTGCTAGGCACGGTGAATGTCTGTGACTGCCCAGGTTCGAGGAAAGAAAAGAAGTTGTGTGAGACGGAGTGCTTATGGTGGTGACCACGTCTTGTAGTAAGGCTCGTAGTTAAAGGGCGTATACCCTTGGGCTCCGAATTCGATTTAGGCAGACCACCAAACGTGAACCCAGCATTAAACTCTCGTCCGGCTTGGGCGCCGGGACTCAGAACTGGTTCCGATTGAGAGCCAGGAATCAGGACCGGATCAGGGTGCGGAGATGGAGATTCTTCATCGATAGGCCGCTCATCTTCAGAGATCGTGGCCTGGGGTCTTGGGAAGAATATGGAGAGATTACGAGAGTGTAAACGTGAATGTCGTCTGGTATGCCCAGGCGGAATGCGGTCGCTATCTGACACATTAACCTCGGGAGCACCACTTGAAGGAAATGAGTGGAGCGGAACACGGGCGGGGAACGAGGTAGCAAGGGGTGAGGAGATGGGTGGGACAAATGGTCCAGACGAAATAGAGCGCGTCCGGGAGTGAGCAGAAGGATTATGTAGGGCAAAAGATGTGTTGAAAGGAGAAGTAGGGGGTGAGTTGAGACTAACGCTCGGTGGACGGCGTGAAGGAATTCCAGTGATGAGCGGTGGTGGTATATTGGGCTTGCTGCGAGCTGGAATGCCGGGACCTAGAGGTGGATGAATGTGAGGGGCGGAATGGACACGGCTTCTGGGTGGGGAAGGAGGGATTGAGAGTGGTGGAACCGATGAGGAAGGCTCCGTTGAAACTGATCCATCGTTTTGTTCCACGACAGGATCGTCAGTTGGATCTTCTTTACTGGATTTACGCTTATGCATTGCGGACATGGTGGCTGTCGGGTTTCCGAAGGAATGGACTTATTCTACAGTGCCTATAGACAGCGCCGGAAGAAAACACGAAGATGGACTTCGGGGATGTCACGAGTGGAAACGGAACCGCAAGACGTCCGCAGGTAATGATCGTTGGGGGCTGCTATAAACCATTTATCAAGGACTCTACTATACAACGAGTAAACCCAAGCTCGTGCACGAAGACACACCTGGAGAGAGGCTGGTTTCAACAAGTCTGGGATGTTGGAGACGGGGCCGTGTCGACTAATAGCGGTCCCGAAAAGAGAGTTTTGCCAACGACTGCATTGTCAAGATCAGTGGGCCCTTCATTTCGACAAGATAATTTGTACCTCAGACCTCGAAGAAAAATGAACCGCACAGGACTCGTACAGTTGAAACTTGTGCAACTGTCCTGGCGTGAATAATCAAGTGAACAACACGACAAAGTTGATACAATGATAGCCGCTGGTATCTTTAGACACTCTGAGTACAGCCACCGTCCGTGACAGCTGCCAACTGGACGGACGGGTGTGGAAAACTCTGCACTCGATCATACGGGCAAGAACCATGATGCCATCACTAGGACAAACCCTTTTACATCCTTGATTCAGTAGGAAGACAGTAGACAAGCAAAGATATAGTATCGCAAACCCTAACACCGACTCCAAGAGTAAATCAGCTCATCCGAACGGTGTTTCGTCGTATAGTACACGTCCAAGCATATCAAGGTAGGTATCAACGAAGCAAAGTCCTCGCGATGCTGAATGGATATCCTTGATAACCTAATCTTAAGTGTCTCGAGGGGACACTTGGACCGCGTCAAGAACTTCTTGAACTCTGTGTGTGGCCAGTCTGCGAGCTTTGGAAGCGTGAGGTCGAGATGCACAAGTCCGGGAAGAGTCAAGATATCTAGAAGTGTATCAGTGGGACCGAAAAGTATGACAACCGTCAATGAGCGAAGGACGGGATGGATGAGAGGACTATATCGGATTTCGTTTTCAATGGTGATCGATGAGGCAATGATATCTTCGAGGCGTGGACAAAGTTGGAGTGGTAGTATGAAGGCGGTCTCTTCGGTATGGCTGCCGTTTAGCCTGAGGTGTGTGAGCTTTGTCCAATCGGGGTCGAAGACGGTGAAGAAAGTACGGGCGTTGGGAACGTGACCCTGGATAGTTATGGTGAGGATACGGTGCCCTGAACTCTCGGGCGGGGGCTTGTCGGGAATGGGGGTGTCTTCAAAAACATCGTTGACTCTATCGGCTTGCTGACGAAAGCGAAGATGATGCAAGTTTGGGAGCGTCAGTGTGCCAAGACACGGACCATCTCCATAAAACTCCATTATGTCTAGGATACGGAGTTTTGGATAATTCAACGAGACGGGTGAGACATATTTGCGATAAGGAACAGGAGCCAAGACGAAGTGCTCGAGGTTGGGGCATATCTGGAGGAGCGCCAAGAAAACGCGCTCATCAACGTCATGGTGGTCGCTTTCGAGCACAACCGCGAGGCGTGTGAGGTTCGTCCATGCTGGATCAAAGATGGTCAAATCCTGCAACTGGAAATCGATAGAGAGGAGGGCGAGAGTGCGGAGGCGGGGGTGTGGTTGGGTGATCGATATCTTCTGCTCTATTCCCGTCAAATCTCCGGCAATGTTCAAACGCTCTAGAAGAGGAACGTCCTCCAGCAACTGACCAAGACAGTATGGATCGGTGAGGTAGACGGTAAGTTCCATGCACCGAGCAGTGTAACGCCGCGCGATGTCGGTAGCCGTAGATCTCCACAATCCCGCATCCAACCGGGGGAATGAACAGACTCCAAGCGAAAGCGAACAGAGCCTCGTATTCGCAAGCCAATATTGATGGTAGAGGCCGAGCAACTCCTCCAACCCCCTTTCCGACTCCAAGATCGACAAGGAAGCCCACAGTCTCGGTGTATCCAACGCAACCTCTCTCCAACTCCTACAGATTCGTGTCAGGAGTAACGGTGCAGTTGCTCGGTTTGGGTTGAGATGTTTCTGTTCGGGCAAACACCAGAGGAAGATCTCCTTGAGGATATCCAAGGGAAGGCGACGGATCCATGACGTGAAGCTCTCATGAGCTTTCATTGAAGACAGGATCCGCTCACGCTTCAGCTGGAGCTGGAGGAGGAGTGTTTCGACCCGTTCCACGACGGTGTCTATGTCGTTAATTTGCTCCTTTCGCTGGGAAACGACGTCATGAATCAAAGGCATTTCTGATTCTGACGGTGCATGGTTTGTGTACGAGTACTTCGAGGAGTACGTAGTGTCGACTGACGGAAACTGTGGTTCAAAATCATCAGCACTGATCACGACAGGGAAGATGAGGAATCTTACAATTGTACCGAGATCGATCGACTGAAGCTGGAGGTGAAACCGCGGTGGTTATACATAGAATTATCTATGGTGCGAGGCTGGTCAGCTCACCGATTGGAGTATCTTTGAAACCGACATATCTGCAGTCTATGCTCTTGAAAATGGTACGTATCAGCAGTCGAATGTAGCGTCGTCCAGACCGTTCAAATTGTTGACAGTCCCAGGCTCAGCCTCCAGCGCCTACCAAGTCGGCGCACTTGGTGACCGGCCCGAAGCGCTCCGTGGTGATGTGCTGGATATTCTTCACGACTATCAAATGGACGCCATCACGCACATGCTCGATCGTCGAGAAGTTCTCTTCGTGGCCGCTACAGAGTAGGGCAAACTGGATGAACCAGTCGTTGGATACATCCAAGTTGGCGAATATCATCACCAATCCTACGGCCACTGGCAGTAGCATTCCGACAACGAACGTATGTTGATCATCGCCGTGGACGGTGGCGACTCGGAGCACTAAACTTGTTGTAGTAAACAGGAAACGAATTACGCAAGAGAATGGGAACCGAATCATTGAGCAGCGATGGTAATAAAACGTGAAAACGATTTTTGTCCTCGCCCAAGGTCATGAAGGACCTCCGAGTCAAGACGCCTCGTCTTCGTCAAAGGAAAACGTTGCCCTCTCGAGTTCCTCCCATGACTCAGCAACTCCAAATATTGATGGAAGCTCCGCCCATGCCTGCTGCCTTGCCTGCTCATGTGACTCCCTGCAAAAATCTCCGCACCCTTCGCAAAACTGTGAGTCCCATTCTGGGTCCCAACACGTGAACGGATCCCAGCTGTGCACGTTTTGAGGGGATTCTGCTCCGGGCCAAACCTCTTGGAATATTCGATCACATACCGTCCCGCACTCGAACATGTTACTAAAAGCATCATAGCAACCTTCCTTCCGATCCGGAACCCTTAGCCAGTTCAGACCTCTGCAATAAATTGTGGGGAGTTTGTCCCTTCCAACGACACACGCGCGCTGGTTCTCCGGACATAGGTGGCAAGCGCCTACTAGTTCATCATCGTATCCTGCCAGAATGCATTCCACAGGACATGAAAGTGCGCAGAGGAACAAAGTGACCGGGAGGAATGAGAGGAGTCCTACTTCTCTCGCAAGATTGAAAATTTGAAAGTTGAACTTGTCTTGTCCAGTGATATTGGTGGCGAGGTTTGGAGTACTGTCGCAGGTAAGAGTTTCGGTCGTCTGATTCTTGACAAAAACCTCCAGGCACGCTTTTCCTTCGTCGAATAGCTGGCGAATGATATATTTTTTCCCCAAGCGCAGGAACGCTGAGAGCGTTGGAAAACAGATCGGCTTCGCAGGGGAAGCGTACCTGCTGGATATTAGCAAAATCCAGGGTCCCTAGGAAAGAATAACACGTACCGCCTGTCATACATTGCCAGAAGCACCGTTTGGACATCGGAAACTGAGTCATAGAGAATGACAACAGGGCATCCCTCGTTCGGTGGTAGTTCAGGATCGTCTGGTTGGGCGCACGAGAACATATCCTTGAATACGGTAGAATAAGAAGAAAGCACGCCACGGTGGACGCGAAAATGCTTTCCTTCGACAGCTATAATAACATTGCCATCATCAAACCAGGGAGTGCAACGACCTTCTTCGCCGAGCGAGGTCATGATGGTTAAATCAAAACGATAACTTTGATGGCGTACCCCTATCTCGAAACCAGAACATCCCGCAAGTTCAGTTAGAGTGAGGATAATTAAATATCCACAAGACGTATCTCAAAAGTCAGTATCGTAACGTTCGTAGCTCTCATTCTTGCCGAAGTGCGTCCATGAAGAAAATCCAAACGCAGATGATAATCTATCCCAAGCGTCCTCCCGCCCATCTTCAATCTCCCGGTGGCAATAAATCATACAATTAGAACAAAACCTAGAGTCCCATCGAGGATCCCATCGCAAGAAAGGGTCTCGAAAACTCGGCAAGTCAGGAGACCACAACTCCGCAATCGTCGCGAAGTTCCCAAACGCACACTTGACCTCGTCTACACAACATGGTCTGTTCTCCTTCAACCATCCAAGCGTCAGAGACCGCAACTCCAAGAGGTTTTCCCTGCCCATGAGGCACGACTTTTGGTTGGTGGGAGTTAGGCGATGAAAAGTGCCGCCAAAGTGATACCCATCGAGAATCGCAACCAAGGGGCAGGCACAGACGCAGCGGTACATCGCCACGGGGAGTATCGACACCACCCCAAACTCTCGAGCGAGGTTGATCAGCTGGAAGTCGTACCTATCCCTTCCGGTAATAGGACGCATGAGATCAGGTGGCAAGAATAGAAGAGAGAACAAGGATGTCGGGTAACATTGTTCTATCCTGGAACTGGCTTCGTCGAATAACCAGCGTATCTCGTATTTTTTGCCTAAGCGAAGAAAGGCCGTGATCACGGAGATGTGCACAGGCTCTCTGGCAGGTATTCGCTGCCTAATTAGTGTTAACTTCAGCGTCGGAGCGTTAGTGGGTATACCACGCACGGTCTCGTGTACAATGTTTTGAGAACAATTTGAACCTCCGGTGCCAAATCGTCCAATGTGACAACGGGACATCCGTCAATCTTGTGATCCCGTTCCAAAGCCTTGTTGGGTTGGAGAGGGAAAAACATGTTGTGGAACACTCGGGAGGCTGAAGAGAGCACGAGTCGATGGACACGAAAGTATCTCCCTTGCACGGCAAGGACGACGTTTCCATCGTGCAGCCAAGGGTCGAGGCGAGCACCTAAGCTTGTACCATTGAGAATAGGCATACAAGACCGGGAACTTGCAGCGGGGGGGAGCAAAGCTCCAGAAGATTCGGTCGCGACGGTTACACCCATGCATGCCGCAGCAGCCTCTGCTCGGAACAGCCATGGAAATGAGGATGCCTTCAGGCCACTCGGATAGACGAAGAAGCCGACGGCTTCAAGTTGCGTGGTCATCGGTCACGCACATGGACCACGGAACGCGGTGCATCTGCGCGTGCTGTCATCGTGGGGGGAGTCAATTAACGGAATATGCAAGTGGATGTAAGTGTTGCGTACATGCCAGTTCTGGATATCGAGTTGGACCATTGTCGGATGGTTGAGAACCTCAAAGACGATTCGTCAATGACTCTTCGAAGGGAATGTTCCGTCCAGCAAGTCTAAACCTGCTTTTGCCGCGTTTCGTCGATTGTACCAAAAGTCCAACGCTCCTGCTGACGTATGAGGACCCGCCGATCAAGTTGAAACGGATTCGGATCTATTATTACTTTCAATTCCCCGCTCCTCTAGATCTGTCATCCATATCTGTACCATCACCGTCCACCACCTCAACTTGCCTATTATCCGCGAACTCTATTGCACTCCCAATGTTTGCGGGCGATGATAAACCAAACCCAGTATCGATCCCAATACCACGAGATCGCCCTCTGAGATCACGAGTATACAGCTCCCGAACGCCGAGGATAAATCGAGGGGTTATAATACACAACGGGACGTCCCCAGCGAAGAGGATCAAGATCTGTGCCAGCATCCCTTCGCCCGGCAGGGTTCCAAAGGTATTCCACAGGTTCAATATAACGGTTATCAAGTTCCTGTGATGGAGGTGAACGATGAGCGAGTTTCTTCAGATAGGGATGCAAAGACGTACATGAGAAAGTAAAAGACGCCTTCTCTAAAGAGCAAAGTCATGTACTGGTTAGGTTCCCATCGGTTCGTCACTCGGTACATCGTAAGTAACTCCTTCCCGAACCGAATGATCACCAACACGAACATCAAAGCATTGACAATAAACTCGAGGACGGTAAGGATGATCTGCCAATGGGCATCCGTGGCACTTATTTGTTCAGAACAAACTGAGCTCTGGAGGGCTTGAACCGTAGTCACTGTAGGAATGGAATTCAGAACGTTTGCTTAGGATTGCGTGTATCATCGATGGCTTTAGGCTTACCTGACGTGTACTTTGGATCGCTCCAAAATCCAATGCTAATGGCATGAACGATCACCTGCGGAACGTAGGTCACGAGGAGAATTCCAAGTATTACCCTCGAGCACTGATGCATCGCATATACACGGAGAATCATCACCACTGGAATCACCACCACATTCATATCATAGCAAGAACGGGACTAGAATTGACTCACAATTGGCGGCACACGCGAAAAGAAATAGGGCCCAGAACGACAATTGATTGACCGCATTGCCTTGCAAGGGTTAAAAATGGAAATTGGTCAATCAACCAACTTACATCTGTCGAGTTATCAACGTACACATGATTCTCGAGCTTCCATGAAAGCGAATGAGTGCTTACATCTAGGAGTGTTCGAGTTGTACCGCGGCGTCAGTCAGAGCCAATGCACGATGCCTGAAAGCATCACCTTTGCAGGGCCAGGAATAAAGATACTTCCGACTTCAGAGTTGTGATTCAGTTCAATCAGCCACTGATTTCAGCGGTTTAGACATACTGAGTGGCCAAAACCTCATAAAGAGATGTGAGCTACGATGGCAACTGTTGTAAGGTCAGTTATGCACTCACATGCTTTGCACAAGACCAAAATAGCGAACAAGGATGTAGAGGAAAGATATCCAAGACCAAGGTTGTTTCTTCAGCGAACATGAGCATTATCTTTTCGACTCGAGTTTTCGCTGACCCAAATATACTCGACCTAAAGAACCAGTTGACCATTGGATACTTGACACAGACTGACAAAGTACCTCATTTGAAAACAGGAGTGCTGAGGCAGAGGGGACATCATCAATGAACCAAAGAGCAGGCCGCGACATGGAAAGAACATGGCTCACTGTAATCATATGCGACGGCAGTGGCAGTTGCGACTGAAATCACGGTTTATGTGATGAACTGGATCAGCCGAGGAAGTAATAGTACGCACTGAAAACGTAGTCAGTCAGTTGAATATTCGCATAGAAGGAGATCAGATCTGAAGACATGAGTTCAAGAGCGCGTTCAAGGGAACGAGCGAGCTGATGAAGAAGCCAAGGCAGCGGCGATAGATAAGGGCCAGATCGAGGGACGACTCCCTCCTTACATCCGCAACAAACCACTTTATCAGCTCCACCAAGGCCCCACAGCAACTTGAACGTCAGCCGTGCACGCGATGGGACGTTCGAAATGAACATGGGCGGATGGTCGTAATTTACGTTCGATCCAATCAAATTTGATGGTAGAATGTGATGTGCGGCTGTGACCATGTTACTTGTGCGCTCCTTCGCTGATCGCTGTGTTCAAGAAGACTCCAAATTGACGTTGAGTCCACGAGGCGCTACTAGGGTCTTGCTGCAATCGAAAGTACGGTATTGCTTCGTGCCAACTTGGCAAATCTTTTCACGTGGATGATATAGTGGAGAATCGAGATATATCTATCTCGTTGCGTTGAAAACTGACCGCGGTCGATAGCTATGGCAGACAGCTTGGTAAACGGTAGGGTAATGATAGTAGAGGACTCAAACTTCAAGTGGCACAGTCGTCATCGGAGTCGAGGAGCTGGAGTGAGGAGGAGTGGCGCATAAGGTTTGCCGAGCTACCGTGACACTGCCCCCTTCAAGTTCCCCCATCACTGGGCCAGCGAGCAGACTAGCCACTGCTGACCGACCGTGACTGAAACTATTGAAGTGGTTTGGGCCCATCTCAATAATGATTATTACAACGCGATCACCATTGAATCAAGGTTAAGCAGTTTACGCGCCCTCTTCTAGTAGGCTGGTGCGGTACTTCACTATCTTTCTGTTGAGTAGTCCTCACTAACACGTTCACCAGCTCCCAGTGGCCCCCTGAGGTAGTCTCACTGGGCAGACCGAGTATGCTATGGCAGGTAAACATCGAGTGAACACTGAAGATATCAAGGTTGCACATGAACAAACAGTATACAGGGTAGTTGAAAGACGATATGTACGCACGAAGGCCACGACAAGGAGGCTCAAAGCAAGACGTGAAAACGAAAGAAGCACCAGCAGCCGAAATAACGAAACGGGAGGAAAGCAAACGATCGCACCAACCTCACCCTTGCTTACATCCTCGTCCTCTTCGCGACCCTCCCTCCCTCCCATTCTTCATCATCCCAAGGGAACCACTTCTTCCCGCCATCCCCGCCATTGATCACGTTCCTCGGCTCTCTCCTCTCCTTCGCCACGGTTCGAAGCACGCTTGGTTTTTTCCCTTCGCCAGCAAATCCTTTCGAAGCGGCCTTGACCATCTTCTGCTCTTTCTCAGCACGAAGGATGTTTGCTCTTGTTACTGATCTTGCGATGTGCGGTGGGATTCCGCCTCGGGGAGCGCTTGCGTGCTTTCTGGGGACCGCCGCGGGATGATGCAGGCGAAGCCTTAGTGGCTTTCCATCGGGAGTTACGATGAATTCGGTCCTGTTGCTACTCTCGCTGGGTCTAGACGTTGGTTCGGCGTTAACAGGAGGTAAAGCACGAGGTGGAAGAATATGTTCTCGGGGAAGTACGCTCTTGGATGGATGATCGTCGACTTCTTTCTCGGTCCGATTCGTCAATGGGGCTTGCAATCCTGCTGCCAATTTCTGGGACTGCCGATTGTCGTTTGCATGTCGGATTGCAGACGAGGTGGATCGTGGTTGAGGATTTGAATCCAGTGCAAGGATCTTTGCTAGCCACGGTGGGTACTGGTTGTCCTGCAGAATCTTGGTGCGTAGCAGATCGTCATCGAGTTCGAGGAACTGGGAGCCATCGGGCGGCGACCACCCTAGGAGTATCGCGGGGACTTCGTCGGTCTTCTGGAGAGAAGCTAGGCCCTGACTGGTTTCAAGCACAGGAGAAGATTGGCAACTTTCGGATGCTTCTGACGAAGTAGAGTCGGTCAAATCGGGACTTGGGGGCGTCAACATTTGCCATTCGCCACAGTCGTGGTCAAGGATACGTCGAGATATGGAAGTGGGTATTGGGCGTTCCTCTGTCTTCTCCGTGGGACACATGGAGAAGAGGTATTCCCAGGATATAGGGTTGGTTTCCTCGAGGTCCGCGACGTACGTGATGGTGCTGGCGAACTCGAATTCGCGAGCGATGTCGAGGACGTCGTCGAAGGTAATGAGCGGTTGGCCGTTCGAATCGATGGTGGTTCTGGTGCATGGAAGGAATGGAGTTGTAACTGAAAGCATGTCGAAAGCGATGGGGAACTGTGGTTTGAGATGCGGTTGAGAGGGGTATGACTGGAGGGTTGCAGAGCGAGGCCAGCCGCCAGCTATGGCAAAGTTAGGGCTTGGTATGATCGTAACCGAAGGCAAGTATTGTAACGGCCTTATGGTCCAGAGGTACGATACTTGCTTTGGGTGCATCACAAAGTGCAAGTGACCTGGGTTCGATTCCCGGTGAGGCCCCTCTTTTTTACGAACTTTTTTCTGGCACCTAGAGCAAATGTAGCTCTAGTACTTAGAGTCTTGTCTAGATCTTATCGCAATGCAATCAGTAGTTTCATTTTACTCTTATTTCTGGTTGTCGCAAGCTATGAACACATGAGCCTACAGGGCCCAAGTTAGCCTTGCGTCCCCATTGACGCACTTGGAACGGCTTTACCGCAGTTTCTGCGCTGCAAGGCAGAAATAGTAGTCAGGTCCTCCGTCCCCTCGACTCTCCTTGGTTCTAGTTGGTGAACTGGTAGTGTTGTTGTCGATCTAGACGTGCTGCGAGCTGTCCTGTTGTCCAACGAGCTGCAGATACTGTACTACTACTATACCACCCAGATCCCATCAGCGCAACGGTGAGCTGGATGCCGGCGTGGGAAAATTCCAGCACCCAAAGTTAGCCGTCGTGTGGTGACCGGGCGTCTTTTCCCTTGTCACAAGTCTGCTTGAGGCTTGAGCTGTTCAGCCTCGTTCCTTTTCTTTCCCCGTCGTCGTCTCCGTCGTCGTCCCCGTTGTCGTCGTCCTCATCGTCGTCCTCAGCAGCGACGACCAGCTGCAAGCTACTCTCCTTTTATTCTACTCCCTCCGACGCTAGAGGACTGACAGCCCACACATGAACAGGCAGGCCACGGGGATGAGCCTACAACAACGGCTCGAGGCCGTCAACGACCTCTCCAGTCTATCTCCCATCTCAGACGATATCATCGTCACTTGCCTTCGAGAACGTTTCCTGTCTGACAACATCTACACCAACATCGGATCTTCCGCACTCGTCGCCGTAAACCCTCACAAATACGTGACCTCAAATGCCGACTCGCTTCTTCAAAAATACGCCGCCGAGTATCGTGACACCTCGGAGAACAAGCAACCTCTCTCTCCCCATATATTCCAACTCGCCAACAATGCTTACTACCACATGCGACGTACCACTCAGGACCAGGCCATCCTCATCAGGTATGAGATTATGTTGCTTCGTTTTTTTTTTGCCTCGTAATCTGACATTACCTTGCGCAGTGGTGAAACCGGCAGTGGAAAGTCGGAAAGCCGCCGACTCGCCATTAAGACGTTGTTAGAGCTTTCTGTCTCCAATCCGGGAAAGAAAGGCTCCAAACTCGCGAGCCAGGTTCCCGCAGCAGAGTTCGTCATCGAGTCTTTTGGTAACGCACGCACCCTCTTCAACCCCAATGCCTCGCGGTTTGGAAAATACACAGAGCTGCAGTTCACAGACAAAGGTCGCCTGTCAGGCATCAAGACGCTTGACTACTATCTCGAGCGCAACCGGGTGGCGGCTGTGCCATCAGGGGAAAGAAATTTCCACATCTTCTATTACTTGATGGCGGGAGCCTCCCACGAAGAGCGCCAGCATCTTCACCTCCTCGACAAGACGCAATATCGATATCTCGGCCAACGCGCCGGTGTTGGTGCCCGTGGTAATGGCGTCCGTGACGACGATGCCAACCGCTTCGAGCAGCTCAAGATGGGTCTCAAGACCATCGGGCTATCGAAGCGGCATGTTGCTCAGACGTGTCAACTCCTCGCCGCCATCCTTCACCTCGGTAACCTCGAGTTTACCATTGATCGCAGTCGTGACATGGACGCAGCCGTCGTCCGCAACGCCGATATTCTCGCCATCGTTGCCGATTTCCTCGGTGTGCAGCCCACCGCCCTCGAGACTACGCTTTCGTACAAGACGAAGCTCGTCAAGAAAGAGCTCTGCACAGTATTCCTCGACCCTGACGGTGCTTCTGACAATCGTGACGACCTCGCCAAGACTCTCTACTCCCTTCTCTTCGCATGGCTCAATGAACATATCAACCAGCGTCTCTGCCGTGACGATTTTGAGACATTCATCGGTCTCTTCGATCTCCCCGGGCCACAAAATATGACTAGCCGGCCCAACTCTCTTGACCAATTTTGCATCAACGTCGCCAACGAGCGGCTGCAGAACTTTATACAGAAACGCATTTTCGAGTCCCATGTCGACGAGTACCAGACTGAGGGTATCTCCCGTCTCGTCCCTACCGTTCCCTACTTCGACAACGCCGAGTGCATTCGGCTATTGCAAAACAAACCTGGTGGTCTTATCCACATCATGGATGATCAGGCCCGCCGATCGCATAAGAAGACCAACCACACGATGGTGGAAGCCTTCGGCAAGCGCTGGGGTAACCACTCATCCTTCAAGGTCGGGGCGGCAGATCGTTCGGGGTTCCCGACGTTCACTGTCAACCACTTCAACGGGCCTGTCACCTACTCCGCTGAGGACTTCCTCGAGCGCAACCTCGATGCTCTCAACCCCGATTTCGTCTCCCTCCTTCGTGGTTCCACTGCTGGCGCCTCAGCTGGTGCCGAGGGTACGGGCTCCATCAACCCATTCGTCAAGGGCCTCTTCACCGGCAAGGCGATCGCCACTCAGGCACACCCCAAGGACGAAGATACGATCGTCGCCGCTCAACAACTTGTCAAGCCCATGCGTGCCCCTTCGACACGTCGCAAGGGTACGATCAAACGGATGCCCACACTTCGAGAAAGCGGCGGCGGCGGCGGCGTTGAGGAGCAAGAACATGATGACGATGATGCGCTGAACGCTTCATCGGGTCTTACGCCCTGCGTTGCGGGAGAGTTCCGAGCTGCCCTGGATACCCTTTTCGACACGCTTTCGGAGACACAGAGCTGGTTTGTGTTCTGCGTGAACCCCAATGACTCGCAGTTGCCCAACCAGTTGGAGGGACGAAGTGTCAAGGGACAGATCCGCAGCTTGGGGTTGACGGAGGTTGCCAAGCGGAACATCAATGTGTTTGAGGTGGGGATGTCCCCCGACGAGTTCTGTGGGCGGTATAGAGAGCCGATGGCCAAGTTGGGCGTGATGGATGGTTCGGCGAAGGAAAAGGTTGAACAGACCAGAGATGCGCTGCAATTGCAGGACGTTGACGTCGTTCTTGGGCAGTACAAGGTGATTTTTTTTTCGAAGTGTTGATCGTCGAGTCTCACACCTCTTCTTCGTCCTAGGTCTTCCTCTCCAAAGCTGCCTTCCACACCCTCGAAGACCGGATCCGTGCTCTCGACGTTGAGGAGCAGAAACGGAATCGTCTCCGAGACGCAGAGGCAGAGGCCGGCATCGACGTCCGTTCAATAAGCGACCCATACGCACCATACGCCTCCCCCGGATTCCCTCCGGATGACTATACAGATCCGTTCAACCAAGTTGCTTCTCAGGCGCACGTTCCACTCGTTTCCAATGCCGTCAACCCCTTCCAGCGTGGCGACCTCTACGACGATGATTACGAGGAGCGGAAATCATTCCGTTCCGACGATTTCGACAACCGGAGTCGACTTACATCCAACAGAGATGAAACCAACTCCAACTATGGCTCGGAGTCCTACGCGCCTTCCCGGAATATGTTCCAGGGCGCGGACAAGGAGGGACTGATCGCGAAAGAGGCTGCCCTCGCAGGGGAGATCATGGAGCATGAAACCACCGAGGTCGTCAAAGAATCTTCGGCGCGTCGTCGTTGGGTCCTCCTTTGCTGGATGCTCACGTGGTGGGTACCCTCGATTTTCCTCAAGTGGATCGGTCGCATGAAGCGAGAGGATATTCGACAAGCATGGAGAGAGAAGCTTGCGCTCAACATGGTCATTTGGTTCATCTGTGCTTGTGCCGTCTTCGTCATCGCCATTCTTGGGTTGGTGATCTGTCCTACGGAGCATGTCTTCAGCACGTCAGAGCTTGCGTCGCATTCGTACCAGGGTAACCCCAACAATGTGTACACATCGATTCGTGGCGAGGTCTTTGATCTCACGCAAGTTGCGGCAACGCACAGCCGCATTGTTACTGTCGTTCCCACCAAGACAATTTTGCAGCAATATGGTGGTGTCGCTGCGGACAACTTGTTCCCTGTTCAGGTAAGTTTTCTTTCTCTCCTACTTGACATATTCCTGATACCCCGCCCAGGTCAGCGCTCTCTGTAATGGTGTCTCGGGCACGGTCAGCCCATGGGTCCAACTCTCCAATGTCAACACGACCGATCCCAACGCCAGATACCACGATTTCCGTGCCACCACCAATGACTCCCGCCCTGATTGGTATTTCGAGAGTATGACCATCATGCGCTGGAGCAACCGGGTTGGTTATATGGGTTATACTCCTCAGCAGATTTCTAGCTTGGCCAATTCGGGTCATTCGCTCGGTGTCTACGACGGCTTGGTTTACGATCTAACCAACTATGTCCAGTACGGTCCCACCGTTCAGGGTCCAAGCGGCGAACAAGCTCCCGGTGGCGTTGACTCTCAGTTCATGGATAACACGCTCGTCAATCTGTTCAAGTACAACTCCGGTTCCGATCTCACGAAGGCGATTGACAACCTTGCTCTCGACTCTGATACGATCGGGCGACAAAAGACGTGTCTCCGCAACCTGTTCCTTGTCGGTATGGTTGACAACCGAAACTCGCCTCAATGTCTCTTCTCGCAATATATCCTCCTCGCGTTATCGGTCATGATGGTCAGTATCATCGCGTTCAAGTTCATCGCGTCCATCAACTTTGGGTCACCTCGTGCGCCAGAGGATCACGACAAGTTCGTGATTTGTCAAGTGCCTTGTTATACCGAAGGAGAGTCATCGTTGCGTCGTACCATCGATTCGCTCGCACAACTCAAGTATGACGACAAGCGGAAGCTGATTCTCGTCATTTGTGATGGCAACATCGTCGGATCTGGAAACGATAGGCCAACGCCACGAATCGTGTTGGATATTTTGGGTGCGGATCCGAACTATGATCCTGAACCGCTTAGTTTCACGTCGTTGGGCGAGGGTGCGAGGCAGCATAACATGGGCAAGGTTTTTTCGGGGCTTTACGAGTGCGCTGGACATGTGGTGCCTTATCTCGTGCTCGTCAAGGTTGGAAAACCGACGGAGAGGTCGAGGCCTGGAAACCGTGGAAAGCGTGATTCGCAGATGGTTATCATGCATTTCTTGAACAAGGTAAGGTTGATGGTGGGGAGGTTCTTTGGGGGATGGGACGCTGACCAGTTGGGATGGATAGGTGCACTTCAGCTCGGCGATGAATCCGTTGGAGCTCGAGATGTATCACCAGATCAAGAACGTTATTGGTGTGAACCCGACGTTCTACGAGTATCTGTTCACTGTCGATGCCGATACTACGGTGGAGCCGTTCTCACTCAACCGGTTGATCTCTGCGTAAGTACTTGGCTTTTCCGTCGCCGTTCGTGTGTCTCAAGCGGATGTTGTTTGGTAGCATGGTTCACGACAAGAAGGTTCTCGGTGTTTGTGGTGAGACGACGCTCGCGAACGCGAAGCAGTCTATCATCACGATGATGCAAGTCTACGAGTACTTCATCTCGCATCACATGGCCAAAGCTTTCGAGTCCCTCTTCGGTTCCGTCACTTGTTTGCCAGGTTGTTTCACTCTCTTCCGTCTTCGCACCGCCGACACCCACAAGCCGTTGTTGATATCGAACCAAATGGTCACTGACTACTCTCAGAACCGAGTTGACACGCTGCACATGAAGAACCTGCTCCACCTCGGTGAAGATCGTTATTTGACGACGCTACTGTTGAAACACTTCCCCATGAACAAGACGCAATTCATTCGGGATGCTCACGCATACACCGTCGCTCCTGACGACTGGAAGGTTCTTCTCTCTCAACGTCGTCGTTGGATCAACTCGACGGTTCATAACTTGGGAGAGTTGATGTTCTTGGATCAGCTTTGTGGTTTCTGTTGTTTCTCCATGAGGTTCATTGTCATGATGGATTTGGTGTCGACGTTGATTCAACCCGTGACTGTCGCTTATGTGAGTATCCTCGTTTGCTCTGTTGAGCGTCGTTTGCATGTGCTGATGAACTGTGCGTGACAGATCGTCTACTTGATCGTTTCCGTCGCTGGCGAGGGTAACAGTATTCCCATCATCTCGCTCATCATGATCGGTGCCGTGTATGGTCTTCAAGCGCTCGTGTTCATTCTTCGTCGTAAGTGGGACATGGTTGGTTGGATGGTGTTCTACATCCTCGCCATTCCCATCTTCTCGTTCTTGTTGCCTATCTATTCATTCTGGCGCATGGACGACTTTTCCTGGGGTGCGACTCGTGTCGTGCTTGGAGAGTCCGGAAAGAAGATGATCGTACACGTAAGTCGTCTATCGGGTGCGTGTCTTGGGTGATGTTTAATGTGAGCACTTGGATAGGACGAAGGCAAGTTCGATCCTCGCGCGATCCCTCTCAAGACTTGGCACGACTACGAGAACGAGCTCTGGGACAAGGAGTCCAACCACTCTATCGGCTCTTGGGTTCCTCCTGGCTATGGTCAGAAGGAGGGTTACGCAGAGTCTCGGGCCACCTCCTTGTATGGTCATGAGACCTACTATGAGCCACGCAACCACTCCCCCGCACCCTCTCAATTCGGTATGCTTCCACCAGTCGGATACCAATCTGGACGTGGCACGCCCGTGTCGATGTCACAACTCCGGCCCCTCAGCGATGCCACCATGTTGCATCAATTCCAGTCGACGGGTTCGCGACCTAACACCTACTTTGATGCGAGTATGCGTGGTGCCGAGCATCTGATTGATTATGGCCCTGGTGCGCCTAGCGATGCTGAATTGGAGAGGAACGTTGAGGAGATGTTGCGCACGGCCGATTTGAACACCGTCACGAAGAGGGAGATTAGGAGAGTTCTCGAGGAGAGGTTCGGAATGGACCTTACGGCGAGAAAGGCGACCATCAATGCAACGATCGATCGGGTACTCTTGAGTCACTCGTAAAGCGCTTTCTCACTCGGACTCGGACGTGTTCCCTACAGATGCTCTCGCTCCTGGTATGGACGTGTAGAATGGACCTGATTGGATCTATCTTTAAATTACCTGAGGAACCGTTTTTTTCGTTTTGACTCTTTGACGCATTTCCGTTTTTTTTGTTTGGATTGTGACCATGCTACTCCTCCCGATGACCACGAAGTTTTGCGATCGCGTTGGACGCTCGTTGCTCTTTCTTTCCTTCTTTGATTTTCTTTTTAGTTTTCTGTCCACTTAATTTACTCTCCCTCACCTAGCTAGCCCTACGCGTACGCTTACACGTTCTCTTTTAGCTCCTCTCTCTTTTTCTCTCACAAACTCTCTCTCTCCCTGCATCGGACTTGGTTTTTCTTTTCTTTTTTTTTTCCCTACATGCATGCATATAACGTGTCACGCTCTTACAAACGCAAACGGGAATTGGTTCGTCGAACTTGAACTTTGTCATCGTCGATTAAATGAATGTGATCTAGACTAGCAAGTAGAGTTTGCTGGCTTTTCGTTCGGGTTTTGTGTGAGCCATGTGTCAATGGGTCGCCCAACCCCCTGAGACTTAGGCTCTCCTCTCGGATGAACAACTTGCGGCTGCGGTAGTTGGACCCTCTGATCACGGATAACGAAGGTAGAAGCGTCTGAAACAGAAATTCTGACTGTGCAGACCCAAGAATATTCGTTCCTACTCCTCCGGTTGGGAGTGATGAACTCAAGAGGTAGTGCCGTCCTTGGGTTGCCTCTAGTACACGTCAAAAACAAAAATCCAATTTGGGTTTGGCTACAAGGACCCGCGTTCGACGATTGAAGATCTGTAGGCCAACACTTCATCCAAGATAACCTCACCGATCCAGTTCGCAAACTTCTACTTTCGCATGAACGTCCCAAATATGTTTTCCCGAAACGTCATAGATTCATCAAGCAACCGAGATCGCGTCCAGACGGCGCCAGCGTTCCAGATTTTGTCAAACGAACGTCGTAAAACAGAGTGACCAGAGATCTTTCAACAAAAGGACAGCATCGTCCCCCCCCCCCCCCCAAAAAAAAAAAAAAGATGCGAGAAACGCGATATCCGATAGACGTCTAACTTTCCCCCCCCAAAAAGGCAACAAGCAGACCGCTTTACCACCCGAATACTCTGGAAAACGCTCGTCAAACATCGATGGATGGCAGAAAAATTGGGGCGAGGGACTTACTCTTCGTGGAACTCGACACCACCGACCGTTGCATTTTGGTGAGAGTCAAAGGTCCTCACGGTCTCGCTGACGCTCCCAGCGAGTGAAACGGGTCCACAAACGCCGACGAACACGCCGCTCGTGCCCCCGCTAGAGATCGTAGTCGTGACAAGGTCACCGAGGTGCTTGGAAACCTTGGGACGTCCAGGGGTGAGGGTGATACCCTGTGGGAGATACATTCCTTCGAATGACTTGGTGACTGCACGAGTGTAGAAGACTGAGATGCGCAGGCGAGCGGTGGTACACTGAGAAATGAGCGCGTCGAAGACAGGGATCATGGGTGCCAAGCAAGCTAAAATGCAGATGAACACAGCGGAAGGACAATCAAGCTGGGATGCGAACCGGGGTCAGTAACACTCCATATTACCTCGATGTCTCTGACATTGCTTGCGCCGCCCGACTGAACGAGATCCTGGACTGCAGACAATGCGAAGGTCAGACCGCTTCCACCAACGACGAACATGGCGGCAGAGTAGCTCGAAACTATCGTATTGCCGACACCACCTTTCGCATCGAGTTAGTGTGAATGCGAAAAGGTAGCTGAAAGGGCGTTTACATACCATACGGTCCTTCAACCATCACCTTAACATTTTGGCCGACTTCCCGACCTCCTTCGCCGAACGATGCGGTATTAGCTATATCGTACATCTTCGACGTCCACCGCCCCACTTTCTTACACAACAGAACGAGACCTTCCTCGGTTTGGCTGACGTTGGCGATGGTGAATGGGTGAACCTCGGTCATGCCCAAGAGACCCATGGAAGTCGAAAGCACACGGAGACGAACGTGTTGGCCAGCACGCCAACCAGCGTTGATAGATGGTATCTCAACTCGAGTGAGTCCCAGTTCAGGAATAGGCCTTAGTGTAGCAGTGGTAATGCGGGTTTTGATAACACGTGCAAGATTATCAAGGCCGTAAAATACACTGGCGATAATCACGTAGGGGATGCAGGAGCTTTCGTGGATGCAGACCTGTAATTATAATCATTTAGACATACTTTCTTTCCCGGAAGCGCGAGAGGGGGGCGAGATATATTCGCAATGATGCAAGAGCGTATGCACTTACTGCAAACAAAACCACGCTGAACCCAATGACATGTGTTGCAAGGAAGAAGTTGTAGGACTTTGACCGGACAAATTGGATAGAGAAGAGTCCGAGCAGATCGAAACAACCCAGGGCAACCAGACCCCAGATGTGTCCGTCATCGCCCCACAGTTCCGTCGAGAGTGTGCCTGCGATACTCCACTGGTATACTGTGGGATAACACGGGGTTAAATCCGTATGTCTGCATAGGGATGACGGAATACATACTGTAACCAATACCATGGACATTCGCAGCGATGATAGCCAAGAGGCCCACAAAGCGGTGGAGGTAATTGAGCTAATATGACGATCAGATAATACCCCTGTTGCGTTGCTTGCTCAACATACCTTCTCGTACCCAATCCCGAGGAGCATTCCAACTACATTGTTCTTTGTGGCGAAGATGTAGATGAATGGTAGCTGAGAGATACCGACCCAACCAGTTCGTTGAGGATCGTTGAACGGGTTAGACATGTATAATCCGGCATAAAATATGACGACACAGTAACCAGCCATCAGAAGGACCTGCCCGAGAGAATGTGATTCATCAACCCGACGATGAAGGAAACTCGCAATGGGGTGGAGAAACGAGGTCGACGTTGGCATGCGTTGTGTCTGTTTCGACGGAACAGCTGCCACGGCAACAGAGATAGGACGGCATGGGAGGGCTTTCTCGTTGAGATCTGAGAAGGACCTCGAAACATCAGAGGGCTTTTTTTGTCCGTGGAAGGATTCGGTGCTCTGGTTGTCAATATCGATGACGAACTTCTGAGGGTTGGAGTGCAGATCGATACGTGGCTTGCGTCCGAGTGTGACGGATCGGAGGATGAGACCCTGCGACCAGTCTGTAAGACGAGAAAGGCGTGCTATGGCCCTTGGGACATTGAACAGCGCGAAAAGGAAGATCACAAGCAAGATGAAGACGTCTACGCCATACACGAGGGTATCGTCGGAAACAACAGAGGGCATTGTCGAAGGAAAGAGGGACAGACCAGCTGGAGAAAAGGGACGTAGCAATAGCAAACGCAGGCTACCAGTAGCCTGAAAGAAAAGAACGAAAGGAAGGTGGCAAACGAGGGCACCCTACAATTCATTGCGTCTCCGAGCCCGTTTTTAAATGTCGAATGAAGTTGCCGGGACAGACGTTGCAAGGATGACATCGATATGACATTCCCGAATTGACATCCGACTCCAAACTGGAGAGAACGGAGGCTCAGGCTCCCGGCGCGGGCTGTAGCAGGCTGAGAGTCCGATATATCACTCAGTTTCTGGTTCACGTCTGTGAGTAGGAATAATTTTATAATAGCATCTCTTTCCCATACACATACCGTCGGCATTGAGCACCTTGGATGTCCTGCAAGTTGAAGGAGCCTCGAGGTACGGTTGGTCACAGCGGTACCTTCAATTGGCGATATATTTGATTGATTGCCATCATTTCTGTGGCTCTCCGCAAACAACAGATCAGGATGTTGACCAATACGGACGTAGAAATTTCTAACGCGGTCTCTTCTTGGCATCGCACCTGTTCGTTCTAAAATTGAGGCTGTCAGTGGGTCCCGCCGCGCGAATATTGACGCTTCCCAACTTGAACGTTTGAACATCAAGGTTCCCACTTCGCAGCAGGGCTTAGAAGTGAAGCTCGTCATTGGTCCAAGTATGATATCAATCTTACACGATGCCATCCACGCAGCAGCTGCTTCAAAGCTCCCCTTGAAGGGAAATCACCCACACCTTGTGCATCATGAGTAATATTCTTACACTTGGGGAAGAAGTATCTCATTTGGAGGCTTTTCAACCAGGCGAAAAATGCCTTAGGAGTTCATGTCAGGAATCTGCCTGGATACCAACATCATAGACCAAGACAAGTGCAACTTTCAAATCATCAACCTTGCGAGTGAAACACGAATTCTTTCAGTTCTCCCGGATGCCTTCTTCGTAGTTTACTACTTGCTGGATGGGTGCGAGGGCAGCGAATGCAAGCTCTCCAGAGAACCAACGTGCATGTCTAAAGGGAAGGGACGAGCTCCCCTCACTGGCACTTCATGCTAGGCTCTTCAACTGGGCGGGGGACCTCCCTGGACATCCTGTGCAGAATCTGCGAAGTGCGCAAAGGGTTGCAGTCAGATACTCCTAGAAGTTCGTAACCCGCTCGTGGGGTGGAACGCGAAATGGGAGTCGCGTTTATGCGGCAAGTGTGGGATCAATTGTAAGCGTTTGCATGAGGAGGCAAGGGAGGCGTGGCGAAAACTTTCATCGACTTTTGCACTTGCCAAATCTTGGGAGGAGCCTCTTCGGAGCGAATCGTTTTTCAGTATGACATTGAGACTCATGAGCGTGCACTCCTCGATGATATTTTTCGTTGCTCACTCACATTCAGTAGTCTTTCTCATGTTTTTCTTCACCAATTTATGTATCGATTTTGCGATGGTTTATGGATCTTTCCATGCGGTTTAACACCGCTTTCGATGACACAATACTTGCTTGTCGCTGACTCTGGCTTTGATTGCATATGTGACGAAACTTGAAAGGGAAGGTGAACTGGAAGAAGCTGTAACATGTCTGGATTATGTAATCCAAGTGCTCACTACAACCTTCGACGTCCGAGTCTCTCACCGTAGTTTGCCTTGCGTGAACTAGCTTGAAATCGGTACTATCTCTACACAAATCTTACTTGCATTTAGCCCTGTTGCGAGTTCCCGAACGGAAAATCAACACCATGGCCTTAGACAATTCGGACCTCCTGGCCACCATCGGTCTCTACTGCTAAGACCATCGATTCGGCAGAACCGGTGGTCAACATCTCCCTCAGCACTGGCAGTAGGTCCGCTGATGCTTGTCCTTCGGAAAATTCTAGAGACAGGAACAGACTGCGATTCCGAGTCCGTATAAAGATTGAAATAATTACAGATGCTTTACCCCGGTGTGGTTACAACTTGCGGAGACACAGCGATTGATTTCGTCTGTGGAGCGGCTCGGTCCCAGTCATCAACAAAGTACTTCGGGTGCCATGATATGGTCCGTTGCAGGTAATTGAATGCCTCGTTTTGTTCCATCGTCCGTGCCCTCGCGAAAGCGCAACACGCTCGTGTGCGCACCAATGTCCAGGATGACTTGGCGAAGACCCAGGACGAGCAAATGTAACGCCAATGTTAATGTTTTTCGTCTCCGCCCATTGGTACAATCCGTCACGCTCAGAAGCGTCAGAAGTCTCAAGCTCCGAGTCTACCACGTCCATCAGGTTTTGCAATTTTCTGTGGAACACGGCGGCGGCTGTATTGCGGTAATGAATCCAAGTCAGTGTTCCTTCTACAATGTACCTACTCAACATTGACAGCGCCCCTGTTTCAACGGTCTGGACTGATCATTAACTTGAAGCTGACAGCCCTCTGGAGCGACCGAGAACGACGGTGATGAATCCTCAGCACCCAGAACAATTAGATTGCTGCTTTCCCCCGCCTTGTGTCCCCCCTGGCGCAACAGAAGCCTCCGCCCCTCGTCAAGTGACATGGCTCAACTCAGGACATGAAACACACTATATAAATCATCCCCCCTCTAGTCTTTCACCCCATCCAATTCTCGCAGGATCTTTCAATCGACTACATCATCTCAACGAGTCCGTCTTTTCCTTGTTCTCTACGCTGTCGTACTGAAAATTCCACGCTCTAGAAACCATGTCTTACTCTATCAAGCTTACCCCCTTCCAGGCCAACCCTGCTCGCGGCCACTTCTCTGTTGTCGAGAAGACCGTGTTCAACTTCGCCAACGGCGGAACCTGGTCCGAGCAAGATGGTCACTGCATCCTTACCATGGGTGGTAGTGGCACGTCTGGCACCATCAGGCTCATGTCCGACAAAGGCGAGCGGATCCTCATCGCTGTCGGCGTTCACAACTACAAGCGCTGGTGCGACGTCGTGACGGGTCTTAACCCCAACGAGACTGGGCTTTTAGTGAACTCGCAATACTACAACAACGGAGGGAGGGACTTTATGAGGGAGAAGCAGTTGTCCGAGTACAACGTGACTAGCGCAGCCGGAACCAAGGTTGAAGTCAGGTTCACGGTTAACGAGGGCAACAACCTCGCGGCCAACATCATCATTGGATGAGTGAGTACTGTGTATACTGATCGCCGAGTTATTGATGACTAACGACCGAGTTTGGCAGGGGAGAAGTTTCCTCGTACCACGTTCGACAAGCAGTCGACAGAGTCTGTGTATTGTGATTTGTAGTATCATCGATCAGTGTTGTCTGTAGGAGGTAGCAAAAGGAAAAGTTGTTCTAGTCCGGTGTCCGATCGGCCTGAAGTGATCACGAGAAAAATGAAGGATTTTGGCTGTCCACGCGGATGGTATCTCACACGACCGACTATTGATGCCATCAGGAAAACCTCCTAGTTCACCTGCGCATGCCAGTCAGTTTGGCAAACACGTCGACTATTAACAACTCCCGCTTTATTACGTAATGAACCCCTTCATCTCGGCCGCTCCGATTGCTTCAAGTCCCTCGGGCCGTTTCATCAGATACGGTTGTCCACAGCGTTGACTTAGATTACTACCATGCACGTCCAAATCAGTTGCTATGCGCGTTACACGGTTTTAAGCAAACTGGGTTCAGGTGTTTGGTCGTCGACATGGCTGCTAGACGGACGTTGGGATCAGTGAGCTAGTACTATAATCCCTCATCATGTTCTTAATAACGTCATGGTGATACGGCACCCTCTCTTTGCAGCCCTCATTCCAAGTTTGTATCTCGCAGTGAAAAATCCCACAGCGGATGCCACAATGCGCCATAATTCCGAGTCTGGGGAAATGCGGGAGCTTCAGTTCCTGAAGACTATTCAAGAGCCCAGAACAGACGGTGAAATCGAGCTCGATGGCGAGAAATACCCCATTTTGAAGTCGCAGCCGATCCCTCACGGCTTTTCCTGGGATTCCAGTTCTCATGATGTCGTACTGAATGATCTCGGTCAAGGTATGTATTTTATAGCATAGGTTGTAAACTTTTTGTATCACAGCACAGAAGGCAGGGGCCCATGGCAGTTGCCTGCTTCAGCGCCTTTTCGCTTCGTGCACCTGAAGTAATTTTCGCTGTGTCGTAAGTTGGTTGGTTTCGAAGTGATGGAAAATACTCAATCTGACTTCAGATACTTCCAGACACTTGTTGGATGATGGCTTTTTCATCCCGAATGAGGCGAAGGCTGGAGCATTGAGGACAGATCATTTAGCCAAGGTGATGGTGTTCACTGACGAACGACAGTGTCCATGCTTGACCCTGCACAGCGCCGCCGACGGTCCTCTCTGACGCCAGTGTCTATGATAGCTGACTCTCAGTGTGCAGGCGATTTGCTTCGCATCAGGGACCTTATCCCAGTCTGTTTGGAGCAGCCGATGGCAAATTACAACATACTGCCTGAACATGAGATTGAAAAGGCCGCATCCGATTCATCAGGGGTTGCCTTTGCTTTAAACTGCAGCGGAGCTCGAGCATCACCCGTTTTTACGGGACGCTTTCGGGGTGCCATTGAAATGCGAAGCCCCACAACCTTCGATCTCACCTTAGTTCGCCTTGCGTGAACTAGCTTGGAATCGGTAATTTCTACACATTGAAATACTTGTGCTATTTAGCTTTGTTGCAAAGTTCCCGAACGGAAAATCAGCACCATGGCCCTGGACAATTCGGATCGCCTGCCGGCCCCATCGGTCTCGATCCACTGCGAAGACCAACCGAGTCGATTCGGCGGAACTTGAACCGGTGGTCAACATCTCCCTCTGCAGTAGGTACACTGATACTTGTCCTTCCGAAATTCTAGAGACAGGAACAGACTGCGATTCCGTATAAGAATCGAAATAATTACAGATGCTTTACCCCTGTGGTCACAACTAGCAGAGACACGGCGATTGATTTCGTCTGTGGAGCGGCTTGGTCCCACATCAACACAGTACTTGATCCGTTGCAGGCAATTGATCACCTTGTTTTGTTCCATCGTTCGTGCCCTCGCGAAAGCGCAACACGCTCGTGTGCACGCTAATGCCCAGGATGACTTGGCGAAGACCCAGGACGAGCAAATGTAACGCCAATGTTAATGTTGTTCGTCTCCGCCCATTGGTTCATTCCGTCACGATCAGAACCGTCAGAAGTCTCAAGCTCCGAGTCTACCACGTCCACCAAGTTTTGCAATTTTCTGTGGAACGCAGCAGCGGCTATATTGCGGTAATGAATCTGAGTCAGTGTTCCTTCTACTTATACCTATTCAACATCGACAACGCTCTTGTTTCAACGTTCTGGACTGACTACTAACTTGAAACTGACAGCCCTTTGGAGCGACCGAGAACGACGGTGATGAATCCTCAGCACCCTGCATAATTCGAATGCTACTTCTCCCCGCCTTGGGTCCCCCCGGGTGCAACAGAAGCCTCCGCTCCTCGTAGAGTGACATGGCTCAACTCGGACGTGAAACTCACTATATAAACCATCCCTCCTCCAGTCTTTCACCCCATCCAATTCTCGCAGGATCTTTCAATCGACTACCTCATCTCAACAGTCCGTCTTTTCCTCATTCTCTACGCTGTCATACTGAACATTCCATGCTCTAGAAACCATGTCTTACTCTATTAAACTTACCCTCTACCAGGCCAACCCTGCTCGCGGTCACTTCTCCGTCGTCGAGAAGACCGTGTTCAACTACGCCAAAGGCGGAACCTGGTCTGAGAAAGATGGTCAATGCACCCTCACCATGGGTGACAGCGGCACGTCCGGCACCATCAGGCTCCTGAACGACAAAGGCGAACGGATCCTCATCGCTGTTGGCGTTCACAACCACAAGCGCTGGTGTGACGCCGTGACGGGTCTTAATCCCGAAGAGACTGGCCTGTTGATCAACCAGCAGTACTACAACAATGGAGGGAGGGACTTTATGAGGGAGAAACAGTTGTCCTTGTATAACGTGACTAGCGCAGCCGGAACCAAGGTTGAAGTCAAGTTCACGGTCAACGAGGGCAACAGCCTCGCGGCCAACATCATCATTGGATGAGTGAGTACTGTGTATACTCATAGCCGAGTTATTGATGACTGACGAACGAGTTTGGCAGGGGATCGGTTTCCTCATTGTACCACGTTCGACGAGCAGTCGACAGAGTCTGTGTATTGTGATTTATGTATCATTGATCTGTCTGTAGGATGTAGCAAAGAAAAGTTGTTCGAGTCCGTCCGATCAGTATCGCACTGGGCTACATTCCGAGTGCTTTGATAAGACAGCCAACGATGAATCGGAGCACAGCACCCACATCTCATGACACAGCGAGGCATTGATGATATCACTGGCTTTCAAGATTTACCGCGTGATGTGCGTGGACCGGTATATATGGGTGAGAAACCCTCTGTAAAAACGGTCTGCATTTCTCCTTCCGTAATGGAGCGTAAGAGATTGCGGTCACCTCTCCAAACGCCACCCTGTACGCGTACGTGCAGTCGAAAGAGCGTTGATGTCATTTCATCACGGACCGGGCCGAGCAGCATGCTGGACTTGGATGAGTGAGCAGAACGGTGTGCTGAGGATGACGTAGTAGTGACGCTGTGATCTGGTCGCGTCAGCCTCGAGGCGCTTTGAATGCCTCATAGATCTGGTGATTATCTTCCATGTCTGCTAGTCAAAGCTAGTCAAAGCTGACTCGATCCTTTCCAACTGCTTTGTCGTTTCCCCCCGACGAACAATGCACTTGGCGAGTGATCCCACGGCTGTACCTGAAAGTTGATTACATAAGCGATCGTCTTATTGTCTTTTCCACGTGGTTGTGACGGGACAAAGAGAATGAACAATAAGGTGAGTCTTGACCTGTTAGAAAGAACAAAAATGAGAGATCGGAAATATACATGGCACGTCTCTCTCTCCTCTTCCTCGTTCTCACAAGCAGCGACTAGATCGTCGCTCGTCGTCTCACACAGCGATGATCGAATCTGACTTGGACGTCGACCACCCGTCCATTCGAACTTCGCTCAGAGACTCACGCTCTTCACTCTCTTCTATTGATACCAAACGAGAGATATCCGACGTCACCCTCCCTGTCCTCCCTGCCAATGTCAATTCTCATCCACCGTCCCCAGCACCGACAATAAAATTGCTCTTCTCGTTCCTCACACCTAGACGTAAGCTTGTCCTCCTCGCTCCTGCTGTCCTTTCATCCATCGCGGCGGGTGGCATCGCCCCTTTCATGACCTACGTCGTCGGCAAATCTTTCAATGCATTCGCCGCTTTCCCTGTCACCTCGCATCCGTCTCAGCAAGCAAAGGATGCCCTCCTTCATGGGGTCGGCATTGCTGCGCTCGAGTTGGTTGCTCTGGGATTTGGTGCACTCGTCATGAGTAGCATTACGAGCAGTCTCTGGATATGGACCGGTGAATTCAACGTCATCGAACTCAGACGAAAGGTCTACAATGCAGTCGTGCACAAGGAAATGGAGTGGTTTGACACTCGCATGGGAGGTGAAAATCCATCCAACGTGCAGGACATGTATGGACAGGGCGCTCCCATTGGCGCTGGAGGTCTAATGGCAAAGTTTGCAAGGTAACTGTCGTCGTGTTCCACTGCCACACTTTGTCCTCATTTTTTTCATTCAACAGAGACACTGACGAAGTCCGCGCGGCATCTTCTCTCGCTGCTGGCCAGCTTATTCAATATTTAACTACGACGTTAACAGCTCTCATCCTCGCATTCACTTGGTCACCATTACTAACGCTCGTCATCCTCTCCGCACTTCCCTTCCTCATCATCATTCAAGGTTTCTCCCAAGTGTTCGCGTCTCCACGTCTTGCTCAAGAGCGAACGCTCATTTCCCTCGCCGCCTCCCTTATCACCCGAGTGACATCAAATATCGGCGGGGTTAAAGCAGCAAATGCAGCCGGTCACGAGTACTCACTCCTCTCACGCGTTGGCGTCGCAGTCCAATCCCTCGCGACTGTATGGGGGATTACCTCTGGTGCTAGCCAGTTTGTGACCATGTCCATGTTCGTGCAGGGATTCTGGTTTGGTGCTCACCTCGTCCGAGAGGGCAGGAACAAACCTGGCGATGTCATGAGCGTCTTCTGGGCGTGCTTAATCGCAACCAGCAACCTTCAGATGGCAGTCCCGCTCATGGTCGTCTTGGCCAAGGGTAAAGCAGCAGCGGCAGAACTCGCCACCGTCATCTCTCCCTCCGCACAAATCCGCACATCCGTCAATCGCAAGACCCTACTGCTCCGTCGCATCGTTCCTCATAATTTCAGTGGCGATTTCACCATCACGAACCTGACTTTTGCATACCCGACTCGTCCCAACAATCCGGTCCTTTGCGATGTAGACATCTACCTTCCGTCACGCGAAACGACGTTCATCGTCGGTCCATCCGGCTGCGGTAAATCGACGCTCGGATCAATCCTTCTTGGTTATTATACGCCTGCCCTCGGGAAGGGCGAGGTGTTACTGGACGAACAGGACGTACGATATCTCGATACTACTTGGGTGCGAACACACGTCGCTGGAGTCACCCAAGGTTCGGCTGGTGTTGGCGCACAGGTGTTCAGGGGCTCCGTTCACTGGAATGTCGCTCTCGGTGCTGTCGGAAGTGGACGGTGTGTTGAAGATGTAACGAGGGCTGAAGTGGAGGAAGCGTGTCGATTGGCGATGCTGGAAGGATGGATATACGGTTTGGAAGCAGGCTACGATACGATATTGGCTGGGAGCGGAGAGAACGGCGAAGAAGACGGTGGTGTCGTCCTGAGTGGTGGCATGCGCCAACGATTAGCACTCGCCCGAGCGAGGATACGGGATCCCGGAATCCTGATTCTTGGTATGTTTACCTCGTTCATGTCGTCTGTAAATTACCTCGCTCACGATGTATGGTGTTTGTGTAGACGAATCGACTTCGGCGCTCGATCCTCCGACACGGTTGTTGACGACTGCGGCGATTAGGGCGTGGAGGACGAGAACGCAGAAAACGACGATCATCATTACGCATGATTTGACGAGCATCAATACCGACGATTTCGTGTATGTTATGCGAGAAGGATCAGTCGTCGAACAGGGCTTCCGAGGAGACCTCGAGAAAGCGGATGGTGAATGGCAAAGGATGTTACGAGAAGCTGGTGCAACCGCCAACGACGACGACAAAGAACGAGACGAACACCCACCTGTCTATGAAGAAGTGGCGGAGATCCTTGCGTCTCAGGACGAAGAAGCACGCGAAACGCAAAAGGCCAAGGAAAGGCATTTCAGTCTTGCGCCGACCCTTGGGGGGAGCGTGAGGCCTGTCACGATGGCGCTTGGAGGGTGGATGTTTGATGTCGTTGCGGAGCTCACGAGGAGTCGGGATGAACTTCCACCGTTGCCTTGTGCACCTCTCGTCCTGGATCATGCAACCGAGTTCGAAGGTGGGGCAACTGGGAGGCCGAGGAGACCTTCGAGCATGTCGATCTTGATTCCTTCGCCGACGTACCCTGCACGCGCCTATGACGGTCGACGACTCAGTTTGCAGTTTACCCCTATTTCGCCGACGTTCAATTCGCCGTTCGCTTCCGCGACCTCAAGTCAGCCGATGGTGGAAGATGACGATGAGTTCGATGGCGAAAAGCTTAATTTGCAGAGAAGTGCGGAAGAGGCTGCTGGAAGACGCGTGAAACGGCTGAGAAAAGCTCGTGGTGCTGCTCTCGTTGCTCTTGCCTCTGCCTCTCAAGTACCCCAGCCGAGCGCAAAGGACAATGTACCTGAAGCCTCGGAGCCACACCCATACCCAGCTACACCCGGTTTCTTTGCAACTTTGCGACGCATATACCCCACTCTTCCCGCCAAACCTCTTCTTTTCCTCGGTCTTTTGGCATGTTTGGGCAGCGGCGCTATGACGCCTATTTTCTCCTTCTTGCTCTCTCGTCTCATGTTCGAGGTCTCTGCGAACCCGGCGGACGAGAGCACCATCAACTGGTACGGTGGCCTCGTGCTCGGTATCGCAGCCATTGACGGTCTTCTCATTGGTACCAAATACTTCCTCATGGAAACCTCTGCCATTCGTTGGGTCACCCGTCTGCGAAATACCGCCTACTCCCGCATCCTCTCCCAAGACAAATCCTGGTTCGACTCACCCTCCCACTCCGCTCCCGCGCTCGCCCAAGTCCTCGTCAAAGACGCCGACGACGCCCGTACGCTCCTCGCGGTCGTCATGAGTCAGTTCGTCGTCGTCGTGGCGATGATGGGCTTAGGATTGATTTGGGCGATGGTATGGGGATGGCAGTTGACCTTGGTGGGGATTGCGATCGGTCCAGTGTTTATTGGGGTGATGGGCGTTCAGGCGAATTTGGTGGCGAGGTGTGAGATGAGGAATAAGAGGGCTAGGGAGGCTGTGGCGAGAGTATATTATGAGGTGGGTTTTCTTTTCTGATCTCTCGTTCGTCATTTAGACTGAGGACGTTGGTACTGATGATTTGTCGCTTGATAGTCGATCCTCAACGTTCGAAGCATCCGCGCCATGTCCCTCGAACCGGTCCTCCAATCCCAATTCGATAAAGCGATCTCACTCTGTCTGTCCACTGGTATTCGCGGCGCATTCGTCGAAGGATGTACTTACGGTGTCGCATCCGCACTCATCTACCTCGCCGAAGCCCTCCTCTTCTACGTCGGCGCCGTCCTGATCGTCAAAGGCACCTACACCTATCTCCAAATGGTCCAAGTCCTCAATCTCGTCGTTTTCACGGTCACGATCGGTAGTCAACTCATGGCGTTTACTCAAAAGATTGCCAAGAGCGTACAGGCGACGACAGATTTGTTCGAGCTTGTGACGTTGTCCGCGGATGGAACGAACGAGTCGCAGGGCACGCTGAGACCCTCGCTCGAGGGCGATCTCGTGCTTCAGAACGTGTCGTTCGCTTACCCGACGAACCCTGATACGCCCGTACTCAAGAATATGTCGATGACGGTCTCACAAGGTGAATGTGTAGCGCTCGTGGGTGCGTCTGGGTGTGGCAAGTCGACGGTAGCGGCGTTGATGCAGCGGTTGTACGAACCTACGTCGGGCACGATCTCCATCGGTCTCAACGAACTCCGTCTAACGGACGTGCATCATCTCCGGAACCATATCGCCGTCGTCAGTCAGACGCCTAATCTCTTCGATGGAACCATCCGGGAGAACATCGTCTATGGACTCGAGGACACGATATCCGATGCTGACGTTGCTCGTGCGGCTCGAGCAGCTAATGTGCATGATTTCGTGTTATCGTTGCCTCAGGGATATGATACTCTCGTTGGGGAGAACGCATCGCTCATATCGGGTGGACAAGCTCAACGGCTTCAAATCGCACGTGCGCTCGCTCGTCCAGAGGCTCATATTCATATTCTCGATGAATGTACGTCTGCATTGGACGGTGCGAATCAGGCTGCGGTGCTCGAGGCCATTCGGGGGGCGAGAGTGGGGAGGATGAGGACGACGAAGACGACGGTGATGGTGACGCATAAGGTGGAGGTGATGAAGATGTGTGATCGGGTTGTGGTGTTGGAGGGTGGGGAGGTTGTGGAGGAGGGGACGTATGAGGAACTTGTGGCGAGGGGTGGGGCGTTTGCGACACTTGCGAGTGGGGGCGAGTGGATTGGGGAGTGATTGATCTGTTTCTTTCCATCGCAGATCACCCATCTTCCTCGGTCACCATCTTCTCCATTATCATCATCTCAACATATTTTCCTCACCACCCCTCCTCATCCACATCTTTTCTCGGACGATAAATCGCCACATGACAATTCCGGTTTCCTAGGCACAACATACGAATACGAGTATTTTCGACGCATTTCACCGTATTTCAACTTTTCTCGGTTTTCACCCCTCTGTAGTGGGCGCCTCGTTTCTAGTGTTTCTGTTTCCGTATCACTTTTTTTTTTTTTTCCTTCACTTATCATTCCTTTCTTGTGTTGATCAACTCATACGACTACGCAATTTTTGTAGTACTACTCACGCTCATTGGATTGTACAAGTAATTACCATGGATTGAATAGAATCGACGTTGTCAGCGTCAGGATCGTGACGGAACTCTCAAGCTATTGTGCAGTGTACTGACCGTGGACTGTTGAAGCGGCCAAACTCCTCCATTTTTCTCGTGATGACATCAGCCTGATCGGACGAACTCGAACAACTTTTTTTCCCTTTGTTACCTCCTACAGACAACACTGATACAGCTATCGATGATGCTACAAATCACAATACAGACATAGCACACTCTGTGGACTGATTGTCGAACGTGGTACAATGAGGAAACTGATCCCCTGCCAAACTCGATCGTCAGTCATCAATAACTCAACGATAACGATACACAATACTCACTCATCCGATGATGATGTTGGCCGCGAGGTTGTTGCCCTCGTTGACCGTGAACTTGACTTCAACCTTGGTTCCGGCTGCGCTAGTCACGTTATACAAGGACAACTGTTTCTCCCTCATAAAGTCCCTCCCTCCATTGTTGTAGTACTGCTGGTTGATCAACAGGCCAGTCTCTTCGGGATTAAGACCCGTCACAGCGTCGCACCAGCGCTTGTGGTTGTGAACGCCGACAGCGATGAGGATTCGTTCGCCTTTGTCGTTCAGGAGTCTGATGGTACCGGACGTGCCGCTGTCACCCATGGTGAGGGTGCATTGACCATCTTTCTCGGACCAGGTTCCGCCTTTGGCGTAGTTGAACACGGTCTTCTCGACGACGGAGAAGTGGCCACGAGCAGGGTTGGCCTGATAGAGGGTAAGCTTGATAGAGTAAGACATGGTTTCTAGAGCGTGGAGTGTTCAGTATGACAGCGTACTAGAGGACGAGGAAAAAACGAACTTGTTGAGATGAGGTAGTCGATTGAAAGATCCTGCGAGAATTGGATGGGGTGAAAGACTGGAGGAGGGATGGTTTATATAGTGAGTTTCACGTCCGAGTTGAGCCATGTCACTCGACGGGAGGCGGAGGCTTCTGTTGCACCCGGGGGGACCCAAGGCGGGGAGAAGTAGCATTCGAATTATGCAGGGTGCTGAGGATTCATCACCGTCGTTCTCGGTGGCTCCAAAGGGGTGTCAGCTTCAAGTTAGTGGTCAGTCCAGAACGTTGAAACAAGAGCGTTGTCGACGTTGAATGGATATATAGTAGAAGGAACACTGACTCGGATTCATTACCGCAATACAGCCGCCGCTGTGTTCCACAGAAAATTGCAAAACTTGGTGGACGTGGTGGACTCGGAGCTTGAGACTTCTGAGTTCTGAGCGTGACGGAATCCACCAATGGGCGGAGACGAAAAAAACATCAACATTGGCGTTACATTTGCTCGTCCTGGGTCTTCGCCAAGTCGTCCTGGGCATTGGTGCGCACACGAGCGTGTTGCGCTTTCGCGAGGGCACGAACGATTGAACATAACAAGGTGTTCAATTACCTGCAACGGACCAAGTACTTTCAAGTTATTGATATGGGACCAAGCCGCTCCACAGACGAAATCAATCGCCGTTTCTCCGCTCGTTGTGACCACAGGGTAAAGCATCTGTAATTATTTCAATTTCAATGCAAAATTGCAGGCTGTTCCCGTCTGTGGAATTTCGGAAGGACAAGTATCAGCGGACCTACCGCTGAGGGAGATGTTGACCACCGATTCCGCCGAATCGATGGTCTTAGCAGTGGAGACCGATGGTGGCCAGGAGATCCGAATTGTTCAAGGCCATACTAAGTGTTGATTTTCAGTTCGAGTGCACAAGTAAGATTTGTGTAGAGATTACCGATTCCAAGCTAGTTCACGCAATGCGAACTATGGTTGAGATCGAAGGTTCACGGTGGTGCACGTGGAAGAGTGAAATGCAGTTGTGTTACATATGATCAGGATGTTACAATCGCCGGCTGCCCGTTTCCAACAAAGTCGTGTCGCCTCCACCTTCCCTTTCGTCATATATCAAGGTCAGAGCCAGCGACAAGTATGTTACAAATTCTGTATTGTGTCATCGAAAGGGATGTTGAACCATCTGGAAGGATGTATAAACCAGTGAAACATCGTTACATGAATTGGTGAAGCAAAAACATGAGAAGGAATTCACTTGGCCAGGTTTTAATGCTGTGGATCATTCGCAGGATTGAGTGACTACGGAATGGAAATCTGGATCTGAACCGACTACTGAATGTGAGTGAGCGACGAAAAATATCATTGAAGAGTACACGGCGCTCACGAGCTTCATCAAGACATCTCGATACTGGAAAACGATTCGCTCTCAAGCATATTCCAAGAAGAAGCAAGTCCAAAAGTCGAAGGAAGTTTTCGCCACACCTCATCCCTTGCCTCCTCATGGGAACGCTTGTAATTGATCCCACACTCGCCGCACAAACGCGACCCCCATTTTGCGTTCCACCCCACGAGCGGGTTGCGCAGCACGCTTGAGTCATGCCAAACTTCTAGGAGTATCTGGTTGCGACCCTTTGTGCACTTGCTAGCTGCTGCACAGATCCTCTGGACCCTCACCCACTCGAAGACCCTAGCATGAAGTGAGGGGAGCTCGTCTCTGCCCTTTAGACATGCACGTTGGCTCTCTGGGGAGAGCTTGCAAGAACCGACTTTGTTGTCCTCGTATCCATCCAGCAAGTAGTCAAAAGGGCACGAAACTGCGCAGACGAACAAAGCAGCCGGGAGAACCGAAAGAATTCGCGTTTCCATCGCGAGGTTAATGATTTGAAAGCCATAGTTGTCTGTGTCAATGATATTGGTACCCATGGATGGGGGATTCTTCCAGGTGGGGGCTTCGATTGTCGAATTCCTGACCCAAACTTTTAAGGCATTTTTCGCCTGGTCGAAAAGCCTCTGAATGAGATACTTCTTCCCTAAGCGTAAGAATGTTGAGAGTGTTGAAAAAGGGATTTTCTCCGTGGGTGGAGCATAGCTGATGGTTATGTATGGGCAGAATGGAAGTTGGGTCCTTCGAGAGGAACTCGGACTTACCCTCTATCATACATTGCCTCAAGGGTTCTTTGTACATCGGAACACGAGTCTTCGAGAGTCACGATGGGGCAACCCTCCATCGTGAAAACATCTGGGTGGGACGACGAGAACATGTCCTTGAACACCGGTGAATACGAGCAGAGAACACTACGATGGACACGAAAGTGTTTTCTCTCGGCAGCGATGACGACGTTGCCATCTTCAAACCAGGGCTGGCAGTCAGTAGCTTCGTTGATCGAGCTCATCGAATGATTGTCCTACATAACTTTCAGCCATCTAAAAGTACGGACGAATTTCAAGTTGTCGAGCACTCCTGTCTCGGCAATTTGAAACACTCGCCACCTGTTCGAACTTGGCAGCAAGCCACCAACGATGTCAAGCTTGACAAAGCAGAGGAAGGTGAGTGACTGACACCGACGTCGGACGCAGTGAGAACCACTCCGAGTCTCACTTGCCTAGTCACCGAACGACGACGTCGGCTGTGACCAATCCGAACTTGCGATACATGATGACCCGGGTTCGTCACAGTTTTTCCCATCGTCTTGTACATTGACCTCACCTCACTCCCAAATGACCGACAAGTCGTGTTCTCGTACTGTGCGATATATGATGACCCGGGTTCGTCACAGTTTTCCCCGTCGTCTTGTACACTGACCTCGTAGTACTGTGCGTGCCAAAGCAGTCGCCGAGACCAGGTACAGGCTCCCACGTAACGCTACAGGGCACATATAATTCTTTCGGATTCCCACCTGTACTTCGTCGATGCCATCCGGTGTTCGTGGTGGAGACTAGTCTGGTGACCAGCCCGTCTACTTGCCTCATACACGCGCTGGTCACCAGACTAGCTCCACCGTGGGATTTGCTCTTCGCCATGCGAAAGAATTCCAGGTACGTACTACATCTGTTGAGCAGCCAGAAAACGTCACGTTTTTGATAATGGTTTTGGTAGGCTGACCGAGCACAAAATGAATGGAATTATTTGATGGTTACCACATTTGGGAGGGTCCGACCCATAGATGTAGGGAGCTCCATCACTCCGAGTCACTGTACGCAAGAGCCCACCACCCTCAGTCCAGATGTCTCAACCTTACGGGTCTACTCCCTTGCAGGTTTTGACTCCCGAGCTGCGAGCAGTATTAACGAACCGAATCGATCGGTTCCTTCTAAACATCATCAGAGCCAACTCTGATACACAGTATGCTTCCAAGGCGCCATGTCTCGCTGCTTTCCGTCGTGCCGTGTTGGCCCACGGTACGGAAGACACTGCGACACTCTTGCAAGACTTCCGTGAACATGTACCGGTGACCCATTACGACTCGTACAGGCCTTGGGTGGCTAGGTTTAACGAACATCCTTGCCGAGAGTCTCGCGTCGAGAACCTGTTCGCTCCAGGCTTGCCTTCCTACCTCGCCGTCTCCAGCTCTACTTCTGGCAAAGAACCAAAGCTATTCGCGTCATACAAACATGTTAGCTATGATGGTCCTCCCCGACGCCAATTCTTTGATTTCAGTGACGCTCAGGGGCCTACGGCCTGCATTTTTCATTATGGCTACAGGGATTTGATAGAAGTAGAACGGGAACTTGGTCAAGTCCCCAAAAGGATTCCATTCTGCTTGGGCTCCGCCGGCGCTTTGCGTCTGAGATATGGTTGGGATGTCGAGAGCGATGAAACTCGAATGTCGACCATCCGTACGTTTTTGCTTCCATGTCAGAAGTTGTGCGATGATGCTGACTCCCGTCGAGCAGTACCCGGACAAGTAGCGCCGTGGGGAGCAAATCTCATCGTAAACCATCGGTCTTACCTTATGATTCATGCACTCTTTTGCCTTGCCTGTCGCGACCTCGATCAGATTTTCGTGACATTCATCCCGTACTTCATTGATCTCGTCCGTCACATCGAAGAGGAATGGGATACGCTTGTCGCATGCATCAGGGATGGCACGATCCCAGAGCTTGATGGAATCGCCGATCTTCGAGCCCACTGTCAAGTAAGCAAGGGGTGTGCATTCCGTTGAAATTTTATACTGACTTTGAATAGGCTCCGTTCCAGTCAAACCCAGAGCGTGCGGAAGAGTTGTGTAAGATCGGTCCCCCCTCGTCTCGTGATGGTTGGGCAGCACAGATTTGGCCACGTCTTAGGAGATTCGGAGCGATATGCAGTGGTCCCTTCCGGACATCTGTGCCACAGGTTTTTTATTCATACATTCCTGGCGTTTATTTGGTTTCTCATCGTCAGGATTCAGACGAGAACAATACTCGGTCCAAGGATCGCCATCCGCAACCACGGATATGTATCCTCTGAATCTATCATGTCTGTTTTCTTCGACCCCGAAGATATAGATACTTTCGTATTCGAAACCTACGACGTTTTGGAATTCATGGATGAAGATGCAGATGCATTGTCTGGGAAGGTGCTGCAGGCGGTAAGTCGTGGTGGTCGTATCCGACTCGACTTCACACTCTCACTGAGTGATTGACGATCTTCGTTAGTGGGATCTAGAGGCAGGAAAGCGCTATCAAATTGTCCTTACCACGCGCAATGGATTGTGGCGATATCCGATGGACGACGTTATTGAGATCGTAGGATTCGCTCCCCAAGGTGGTTCACCTGTTTTTGAGTACTATGGCAGAACATTGTGTGTCCACTTCCTTGTTTCTCTGGCACTGCGTTCGATTCTAATGCTGATCTGTTCACTTGCTGTTCAGATCAGAGATTTCGTTGAATGCTATCGCGATATCAAGTGAAAAACTTCTCGCAGCTGCCCAGAAGATCAATTCATTGGATTTAATTCAATTCCTCGAGTTCACGACTATGCGTGATGAGGGGGTGAGCCCAGCGACAGTGGGCTTCTTTTTCGAGCTTGCCGGACTGCCTGGTACGTTTGAAATTTTATCAAGAGGACGAACGGATCGATTCACTCAACGTGATGCTCAACTATTATTATATTATATCGCAGGACCCAACTCTCATCTCACTGCACAAAGATTGTCCGATGCTCTAGGAACGGTACACGATGAGTACCCGCTCTTGTTCGCAACCCATCAGATTAGTCTACCAACGATCCGCCTCGTCAAACCTGGGACGTTCTTCCAATATCGACGGTGGAGGTGTGAGAAGATGAATATCGGGTTAGGACAGATGAAGGTGCCGGTCGTTCTGTCACACTCCGAATCTCAGGAATGGTTTCTCGAGAGGGTGACCCAAGAACTATGACGCTGTTTAATTACCGAAGCGGACGCACCCTGTTGTATAATTATTGGTTCGTTCGACATGTAAGATGGTGAAGGTATCTGGTTACACCGCCAATTAATAACGATGTTTTCTAAATCCGATGCGTTAGGGGACCACGTATGAAAAAGACGTTCCTATGCGTCTCTCTTTTCGGATGTCGCACTGGGACTCTTTTCTTCGTCTACGTGGTCGGTGTCGTCTCCATCCCACTTCAGTCGCGTACGAAGGAACTGAGCTACCCAAGTGAGCGCGAGAAGTACCGGTACTTCCACCAGCGGTCCGATAGTTGCAGCAAGCGCCTGGTCCGAACCTACACCATAAACGGCGATGGCAACCGCGATCGCAAGTTCCTACCCCAAGATATACGTGTCAGATCGAGTTACCTAGTCCCTCTGGAACACACTCACAAAGTTGTTGCTTCCTGCCGTGAATGCTTGAACCACCGCCACCTTGTACTCGAACGATTTGTTGCTCGTTTGCCTTCGCCGAGCTTCCCTTCTTGCAAGCCAGTATATAAGGCCAAACGCGGACGTCCACATGATGACGAAGTAGAGGATCATCGGGACAAAGACTCGGAAGACAGGACGCAGATTGTGCACGATATGATGTCCTTGGTACGCGAACATGACGATGATCGTATATAAAAGGCCGAGGAGAGCCAGTGGGGAGAATCGTGGGAGGAACACATCTTCGAGGAAACGTTTCGACGTCAGGCGCATGACAGCAAAGCGAGTGATCACTCCCGCCACAAGCGGGATACCCAGGTACTGTAGATACAGCGTCAGATCAGGTCCAGATGACAGAGATATATGGACGAACGATCAGCACTGAGATTGCAACTGTTCCATACTGGAGATGCAACGACTGTGTCCCGCCAATCACGTTGATGAAAAGGACCGCGTACGGTGAGTACAGAATTATCTGCAGTACCGAGTTCGCGACGACTAGAAGTGCGCAGTACTCGCCGTCGCCACCTGCGAGTTGGTTCCACACCATGACCATGGCGATGCATCGCGCGATGCCAACCATAATGACGCCAGTGCGGTAAGTTGGCAAATCAGGGAGGGTAGCCCACGCTAAACCGAGCATCACAAGCGGACCGAGGATCCAATTCAGGGCGAGGCTGATGCTCATGTGAAGCCAAAGCTTTCTGGATAACAGAATTCGGCCGAGGGCCTCGTATCGGACTTTGGTGAGAATGGGCCACATCATGACGATGAGCCCAACAGCGATCGCTACAAATAACAACTCGTGTCAAGCGGTGTCCTACTCACTTGTGGGCAGTGAAAAGCTGCTTACGGACTGAAACGCTGTAGAATTGGACAGTGTCGAATGCAGTCTGTACCCCCGGGACAAATTCGCCAATGACTACACCGACGACCATAAATACCAGAATCAATGGCGTCAGTAGTCGATCAAGCAAGCCTAGTCGTTGAAAGAGTGCTGGTATCTTGTCAGCGAATGCCTCTTCATATTGAGATATATAGTACCCTTCGGTGCACTTGAGAGGACCTCGGGGTGTTCACCAGCTTGGTCATATGGGTGGGAACAGCTTGAGCATTGACCTGTAGGTTGCTCCGCTGGAACTCTCCCTGCACAATTGACGCAGGACATGTTGGGACGGCGACGACCTGGATGGATTTTACTGAGTTTTCAAGAACAGAGGGTGAGGAGTCTGCAGTTCTGGAGACAACAACGCCATCTAAAAATCCTGTCAAGTGGACGTGTGGATGACAACGCAATGGCAGATCACACGAGGTCTTGGCAGGGACGGGCAGACGCTCTCTGAACACAAAACCTTACATGTAAGTGACTTTGACACGTTCGACATTATCTATCAAATTCCATAGTATTCCATGCAGAGGGCGATGGGAATCGGTTCACACCATATCTACTCGTCTCGTTCCCGATGTTCTCGCACGACGCGCTCCTACGCACTACGGTGTTGACTTAGTAAATATGTCAGTAGGGTTCAATCGCGCGTTTGTGCCCTAAACATCTGGAGAACGTCCCTGAGTCCGGGCCGGTCGCAGTAGATCATTAAATGGACGACGACGAAGCTCGACGACGGCGAATGCGAGCCCGATTGCACTTGCATCGGGCAGTGTCTTGGTTGCAATTTGCTCGAAGTGTGCAGCACTACATAATATCTGCAAGTCCGCGGCGGTTCCGAGCATAAGTAGGCCGGCGTTTGCTGGTAAGTATGTCGAGTGCTTCAAGATGCATATGACAATTTTTCGCTTCCAGGAACTTGGTCTGGTCGTTTGAACCCCCTTCGTCAGGCCTTGTACTACCAAAATAAAACTTGAGCACAACGATTCAGCGACATGTATCTGACAACGCATAAACTGTGAGTTATTTGACCGCTTCATCGTTCCTGGTATGCGTCGATCCTGCCCAAAAATGTAACAATAACACAACGAAAAAAGCGAGGGTCCATGCAACAAAATGTACAAGAAAACAAAATGTCTGATATCCATACGCCGCCTGGGCGGGATTCACCTGCACCCCAACAAGAGAACGTGAGAGACAATGTACAAGAAAAGTATGAGAGATCGGAGCTGGTGATGGTTGTATTCGTATTCCGGGGGCTATTGCGATGAGAGGGGATGAGACGGAGTGTGCATAGAGTGGCGGATGAGTAGAGCGGTGCGGTCAAGCGGTACGCGCTACCAGAAAGATGGATAATGCGCCCTGCGGGTGTAAGGCGTAGTTGAGCGGGTGGACGCATTCTATGGTGCACCGTACGGTGCTGCTTTTACGGAAGGAGGGGTGAGATAGACGTTGCGAAATAGTGAAAGCCCATCTTTGATGCAGAAGTCGTGGATCGTGGACCGAGAATTACGAGATGGTGCGATGTTAAAAATGATTCAACCCATGTCATGAGCGGGTTGTGGACCGGGTGAGAGATGGTAGTATGGGCGACGCAGTGTTGCTTGCCGTCTGCGGCCGTGGAGACATGGTGCTACTTGCCGTCTGCGGTCGTGGAGACGCGGTGCTGCTTGCTGTCGGCGGTCGTGGAAGGCTATGGTGAGAAGAGGTATCCGTAAGTTATGGCTTGTGAAATAACCAACAAGTCCAGATGGAAACTTGAGCACCGTCAAGTCACATGAATGCATTGAACGGACGAAAACCATCTTCTTGATGGTCGTCTGACACGCATATATGAACCCCGCGGCGTGGTGCCATCAACCAAGGGAGCGAGAGAGTTGAGTAGAAGAGAAAAGGTCCTTACTCGTCAAAGTGGGTCCCTCTCTTTGGGTCCTTTCGTCTCTTTTCTCTGACCTTCTTGACTTTACTTTCCGGCCGGACGACGATGATCGGTACTGGACTGTGAGAGAGCGCATATTTCGACACGGATCCGAAACCTGCACGAGAACACGATTTAGACCAAGTTTACGTAGGAAAGAGAGATTCGACATACCGCTGAACACGCCACCACCTGAACCGAAACCAAGCACGCCACGCCTTTCGCCGCGCGACCCGACGACGACGGAATCAGGGCGGTAAAGCGCAATTAGACGGTCGAGAGTGATAGTTGGACGCCCTGCAATAAATTCTAGCACGATCGAGACCTTGTGTGGGAGTGATCAGAGTCAGAGTGGATGGGGAGGGGTCCGAATACCTTGCGGTCTGGGTCATATTCGACGCATTTTTCCTGTATCTGTCTCATTAGTTCCCTTGCTTCCTCTCGCACGAGTTCGTGGTCCTTGTCTGGTGCGTGTCAGGCGGCTGTCTGAATGAAGGAACGCGCCAACTGCACTCACCAAGCTCCTCTTGATCGATACCCCTAAACACGATGAGCTCGTCCCCATCCTGAACCAGACAATCTAGCGCCCAGTCCAAAGCCTCATTCCCGCTCTCATCTGGGCTCGAGGCACAGAGGAAGACACGGGTAGAGCGGTTCCGGGCATAACCTTCAGACTGGACATGAAGCGTGAAAGAGAACATGGATGCGGCTGGGTTTTCGAACGTGTCAAAGGATACCTTTGGGGTATAACCCTGTGCAGCTACCGAGGGTGATGGTACGGGGTGTAAGTAGGGGGATTGCATTGGAGTAAAACTGGAGGAAGGGAAGTATGGACTTGAAATTGTGAGATGATTCGATACCGAAGTCGACAACGAGGAGCCAGACGTCGTCCTTGGCGGTGCGCCCGGCTGGACGGGCGGTATCAACGGCGACGGCACGCCAAGAGATGGCGAAGACGGGCGGGAAGGCTGTTTCAACGCCGACCGGAGCATGGTGATGGATTGGTTCTGGTGTAAGTTAAATCTGGTCGGACGACACAGATGAAATCTAAAATATTTAAATATTTTTCTATCGTTATCCCAACTTTCATCCATCCATCATGTCAAGTCCATCCCCGACACCCTCAATCGATCACAAAGAAACCGACGACGACCGTCAGTCTTCGTCAGAATCAGAATCTGACACCAACCCAGCCAAGAGCAAAGCAAAGGGTAAAGAAACCATCAAAGACGACTCCGAATCCTCACCCTCCGACCCTACTTCCTCATCCACCTCTCCTCCTCCACCCTCTTCCGACGTCATCTCAGCGGGTACATGGCAGGCCATATTCTCTCCCCAACATAACACCTACTATTTCCACAACTCTTCCACAGGCGAAACAACCTGGGTCAACCCACTTCAACCCACTTCAGAAACCCAAGACACAGGTGCAGGCGAGAACACGGACGGTCAGGATGAGAACGTCAATCCAAATCCCTACGATCCCAATTCTCTCGAGGCGCGCGCTATTGCAGCAGGAATTGATCCATCCCTCGCTCACCTCGATCCATCTCTCGTCGCTGGCTCGTCCTCACTTGCACCTTCAGGAACTTTCACCGCAAAGTTCAATGCTCGAACAGGCACATTTACCGCGACCAACGCTCGCGCTCCCTCACATCTGTCAGAGTATGAACGCATGAAGCGTATGAGCGAGTTCTACTTCGACATGAATGCGTGGGAAAAAGAGGTTGAGCAGCGGGATGAGGACGAGAAAGAAGCTGGCGGAAAGAAGAGGAAGAGACCGACGAAGAAGGATTTGGTGAGTCTCTTTTTTGCGGGTCTCGTAAGAGGCAGTCACTGTAACTTCAAGACGGAATGATCCATCAATGAACGGACGCACTGACGTTTGGGATCCATACAGGAACGATTCAAAGAACAAAAGAAACTCAAAAAGATTGCAAAGACAGCATGGCTCAGGACTTGACACCCCCTTCACACATTTTTGAAGAAACTGCAGTGCTGCCAGTATCGGATGGCTGTACTTTATTACTGCTTCGTGAATGATATTTTGAGCTATACAATCCGCCGATGTAGTGCACTGCGTGTGTGGAAGTTAAACGTTGAATGTTGAGAGAAGGAAACATGGATGAATGCCTGCTCACTGGGGGTCATGATGCATATATTGATCAGTACAGCAGAAGCGCCTGTATTCATCTAGGTACATAACATCCGCAGTGGGCGAGAATGAGACATGTTCTCCAATCCGGGGAGCTGGGGAGCCACTGCTAGCAGGGTTTCCGGACTACACCCGTCCTGCAGATCCATTTGCCACTGATTCCTCCTCTACCATCTGTATTCCCTCAACACCCACCAACCCCAGGCCCTCATCCAGCCTAGCATCCGCAAACACGATACTTCCTCCCGCCGCAGCGCCAGGACCACCAGATCGCGACCACACTCCAAACCCGGTATCAATCCCCCGATCGCACTGAACGTCATGACTTGACAGCTCCCGCACGTTAATGATGAATCTCGGGATGATAATATATAGAAAAACGTAACAAAAAGTGGTCATCGCTAGGAACGCCGCTTCTGGAGCTGAGCCATATATCAGGCTGATGATGTTGTACAACAAGTTCCTAAGTTAATCGTTCGAGGGACATCGTCAAGACAATCAACGACTCAGAGAATGCATAGTTCAAAGGTTGGAGGGGACGTACACGATGAAATAGAAGACGCCCTCCCTGACGAGCAGGCTGATGTACCGATTAGGTTGCCATCGTTTCGCGACTCTGTACATCTGAAGCAACTCTCTCAGAAACTGAAAGACGACAAAAATGCACATGAGAGCGCCAAGAACAAATCGGGGAACGAACGCATATTTGCCCACGTTAGATGGCGTAGTCGATTCCATTGCACAAACCGAAAAGTCGAGTATTTGGGCGGTGCTCACTGGCAGTGGCGTCATTGACGAGACTGGTCCACGTCTGAAAGGTAGATAGGCACGTACTCGACATGGATTTGGGATTGGTGAACATGGCAGTGGCGATGACCATAAGGACGACCGCTGGAATGTAGACCACGAGAAGGATACCAAGGATGATCCTTGACCGGCCGTACAACGCATACACGCGGAGAATCATCACCACTGCAATCGAGTAATGAGTTGTCGTTCATCTGAGCGCAGGGTGAGCGAACGTACGATCGGCAGCGCTGAGGAATACTGTGAAGGCGCTGTTTCCGATGCTAAAGATGATGGTGCCTTCGCCAGAACAGCACGGTGTAAACGGTGCGTCCCTTGAGGAGGATTTAAAATGCGCTTACATATCTAATAAACATTCTGGTATTCAGCCTAGTAGTAAGACACGATCCAAACGATACGGACCTTTACTGGGCCAGGCATGAAGGTACTTCCAACTTGACGAACAGTCGTCAGCGAAAACGAGCACGATGTTGGGGCCACACCTACATAGCGCATCCGTTCTGGGGGAGAGATCAGATGAGATGACACAAAGTGGTCATTGGCCTACATGGCACAGAAGACGCCTATATAACGAACCTGTATCAAGGGTCAGTTTGCAGCGCCGGATGTAGTGTTGTGAGTTCTGGCACTCACGATAGCGAATATTGCCGTTATCCAGGTCCATGACCGATTCTGTGACAGCCTCAGACGGCGAACAACACTCGCGTACAAAACGTCGACCACCCACCCATATGTATTCTATCTGCGAAGGCCCTCATTGAGCAAGAAACCTGCAATGACACATTGACATACCTCCTTCGGGAGCGTGAGGACTGACAGGTGGGAGTTATAAACTTCTGTCAGGCTGAAAAACCGGGAAAGCATAAACGACTGACCATAATCGTAGGCAATAGCAGTGATGATCGCAACTGCAACCATTCATAAGACAGACCTCCGGCAGTCCAATAAGAAGCACACACCAGTCGAATAGTCGCTCGTCTGGAGACTTGCCAAGGCGGACTGTAGATCCGCGGACATCTGTAAGTCGATAAGATGCTCAAGAGGCCAAGTGGGTAATGGGCCTCGCTCGCGGCCGATTTAATACCAATCCTCGTGCGGCCATGATACGACGCCGGTATCTATGTGGAGTCGGTGATGAGATAACTCCAGCGAGCAATCGCTGGCGCAAACCGACATCCCACTCGGCACGATCATAGCCACGCGGTCATGCCACGCTCTCTGACATTGAAACAGATTGATTCGTCCGAGTGGAGTCTGGCACCTCAAGAGTGTTGGAGCGGAAAATGATGCGCCGGATGAGGAGTGATGCATGATGCGCTGTTCCGTGTGACCCACACTTTGATGGGGTAACGAAAACGTGAATATGCATGTTGAGCGGCGGAAAGCTGTCGTCAGAAAGCTTGAATGAATTCAGGCGATTGGACCTTGTGATGATATGAAGTAAGTATGAGCGGTAAACAAAGAGGTAATGATGAACATCTTGCGCCTGGATCGGATTCCTCAATTGTTTCCCCCTGGTCCAGGTCATCGGTCGTCGTTCTTCCTGGTTCGGGTGGGGTCTGGGCATGAAACGAGCAACGATGGCATTATATTCGGGACATAGAGATAATGTATGTCTAGTGAGGCGAATTGACGACTTCGAAGTTCAAGCCATCGTCACGCACGCAAAGCCTGCTTTTGCTGTCGCTTCCGAGCTCTGAGAGCTGATCTTCGAGTACCCTCGCGTTCGCGTCGTGCCTTTCCCTGCTGGTCGACGAAAGCTTCACCGATATCGATGAACTTGATAGCGGGTCGACCAGGCGCACGTTCCACGAGAGTAGTCTTGCCTTTGTGTTTCTTGCTTTTAGAATTAGCCTGCCCCGCCTCGAGAATACCAGGCATGACCGGTTCCTGAAGAAAAATGAGGAGCCACCCTAAATAATCTTACGCAATTCAACAGACCTTGCCTTCATCGACAGTCTCCCAGAAAAGCCGTTGATACCGCTGTCTTGCCTTTTCAGTGTCGGCTTGTTGATCTGCCTCTCTGGCAGGTTGGACAAGTTTTGGTTCTTCATCCTCTACGTCCTCTACGGGTCGTTCGTATTCTACGCCGAGGAGGTTTTCCATTCCCGCTTGGAAACCGGTCTGAAGTTTATGATCCTGGAGAAACAGTTGTACGTCAGTACGAGCGCAAAGTCACATTGGAGAAACGCAGGGGACCTTTTTCCACGTTGCTTCCATGCCTTTTAATCTGAATATCGCATCCACTCGTTTTATGCCCAGCTGATGTCTGGCTGCAAGAGCACGAACGGAATTTATCTCCGGGTTGGCCAAGTATGCTCGGTACAGCCGAGTCCGAAATGCATCGGAGAGAGGTGGTGGTGGCTTAAAAGATGGATTGAGAGGGAATGGCTATGGGAGGAGTGAGCCAAATATCAAAGCCATTTCGACGATAAATCTTTACCCTATTCGGGGAGAGCCAATTGCACGACTTGGCATGGAGAAACTTGGGAGCAATCTCTGTTTGGAATCGAGCAAAGTCGTTGCGGCGCTTGTTCGACCCTTGCCCAGCTTTGGAATCCTCCTCTCCCTTCTCCTCTTCATTAGATTTCCACATGGGTTCGTCGTCTTCATTTTCTTCTGCCGACTCGAACTCTTGCAAGGCCTTGAACGAACGACTAATCGGTGCTTCGTCGTCGTTGTCGTCGTCGCGACGAGGCGAACGACCTGGGGCTAAACGAACTGAAACGACCGCTGAGTTAGAGAAATTGAGACGCGTTCCATTATGTAGACGCGCTGGGGCGAGCAACCTGGACGAGGCGTGATGCAACCGGGCCAACATTTGGAGTGACTACCTTTGCGAGACGCTCGAATTGTCATTTCAGTGGCCACGTGATCGGATCGAGAAATCACTGCAAACAAACAAATAACCTACTTGAACATCGCGGTCATTCTAATTACTTCAAGTTGTGCTGATTCGACCAAGGATGTCCTGTACTCTTGTTTTGAACAAGAACCCAAGGGAGCGCATGCAAGACTTCATGAGAGTAAACATCTGCCCAGGTCCCGATCAATCATTTGCAAAGCAATGAATAGATGAGAGCGAACTGACGCACCCAATCGATGAATCGAGGAGGAGAAAGTACTAATTAGTAATGTGAGTCCCAGTCAACTTGCGAAGCTGGGGTGCCAGGTGGGTGTTGGTGTCCCTTGGCACGCTGTCCTGAAGTTGACTACAGTAGTTCGCCGCGACCCGCAGGAGCTGGCGCTTCCCATGACATTGGCAGCCAACGGGAACATTCGTATAGAAGCCCAAGCCTGACATCCAACGTTTGGGTTATTTCAAATCATTGGGCCTCATTCCCCCCTAATCCCCAGACACAAGCATGGTCCTACGACTGCTGGAATGCAATCATGCTCCCTGTGAGTTGCTCCTCATGTTTGTCAAGTTCGACCCGATGTAACCCTCCATTTACTATCTATAGTGTGCGTCTCACGCCAATCTTACGCGCTTTACACCAAACTCGCGGATCCAGAGTGATATCAAGTGTTAATTAACAATGTTCTTGCTTGCACTGAACGACACCATCTACCGGTTCTGATTGTACAAAATGGTTCAAGTACGTATCCACGACTCTCCATCAATTCCATCAGAATATGAAATAGTGCGGGGATGTTGGGGATGTGTACCTTTCATTTAGGTCAATTCCTAAGTTCTGTCACAGTGACTTATCACAGAAGTGTACAAGCCGGAAGGAACTCGATGAAGATAATCAAGAACCATCACGATGGTCATCGGCTGATAGCGCCCAATCGATGTATCGATCCAAATTCGCGTCCGAGGTGAAGGCTGCAGGCAAAAATCAAGCGAGACTTAGGCACGGTTGGCGTACGTTCTGCTCATACGACGTGGATGTGGTCCGCGCGCTCTTTTGAAGATTGCAGGTCGCGATCATGGACAGGGACCGGATGGTCTTTTCTCTTGGATAGGATGCGCGCCAAGGTAGAGTTCGGCGAATGCTGATCTGGGTCCTCAATACTTTGCGCCATGTCACGGTTTCACCGGCACCCTATATCCCATTCTCCATTCGCCGAGCGGTTGCGCCGATGGCACAATTTTGGAAGTCCCAGATAGCGACCCCACGAGTCGCATAAATGGACCATCTGTGCAGATACTCACTCCAGCTCGTTCGAGTCTTCCCACCAACATGTCGCCATCACATGTCGAAAAGGACTATCAAACTGTAGCGGGAGCTACTGTACCATCTTTCCACTATCGCACTGGGAAAATGGCCGTTCTCCCAAAAGAACACGTGCCGAAAGAACCTGCGAATCAATATGGGTTCCCCCAGCCCGGTCAACAGTCGCCATCCCCTGCCTATGCTACTGCTAAGAATTACTTCGTCAACGATGCAGTCTGGCAGGCAATATTAGGTTATTTATCCTTTTTCTCGGTTATGACTGTCGATGACAATGATCTCAGACCACGGGCAGTTCGACGACATCGTCGTTGGGAGCGGGTTTTGTGCTCTTGCCTACATCGATGCTGCCCTTCATCTGAACCCCAAACGAAAAATACTCGTCCTCGAGCGCGGTGGTAAGTGCGTCATCTTTGGGTTATGAATTCTATTTGATGGTGATTCCAACAGATTTCTGGCTACCGTCCCACTTCCAGGTAGTTTGCAAACCACTATTCGAGAACCTTGCTGAGATATTCGTTTAGAATCTTCCGCTGCCGTTCAAGATGCTTCTAGGAGGTCCCTCTGAAACCTTTCCTTGGAAGCTATCTTCGAAGACTTACAACAGTGACATTCAGGTTCGTTCTCGTCGTTTCCTTCTTTGATTATTTCTCAAACGTGTATACATCGGTCAGTTTATGCGTGGTTCATGCCCCTTCTTTGGTGGCCGGAGCACCTTCTGGTCCGCATGGTGCCCACGTCCAAAGAAAGCCCTGATGCGGGACTTCCCCGAGTCTCTACTGGGCGCTGCGGATAAAGAGCAGTTCTGGAAGGAAGCTACGGACCTCCTCCATGTCTCGCCAGCCAATGATCTCCACAACGCCGAATATCAAATCCTTCAAGATTATATTGACCCTTTGCTTGAGGGCGCCGTGGAAGACAAGGTCATCCAGACTGCTGACTACGCAGAGGCAGCGAGGCTGGCTGTTGGGAGGACCACCGCGCTTTCCACTCTGGTGTTCGAAAAGTTCTCGACTCCCGGACCTCTGCTTGATTTATACGAACGCCAACGCCAGCTCGCTAAGACTGGTCAGGGCGCTCCCCTGATGATTGCCACGGATGTCACGGTCCAGCGGTTCGAGGTTGATCCTGAGGATCCTCTCAAACGTGCCAACATACTCCACACCTCCCGCGGTTCACTCTGCTTCCCTCGCAGCCAAACTAACATCATCCTAGCGACAGGTACTATTCCCGCTTGCACCATCGTGATGAATTCCATCGAGGAGCAACGTGGCAGAGCTGGCTCGCGTCTCAGTGGACATTTCCTTAGCCATATCACCGCGCGTTTCCCTATCCCAACGGCGATGCGCAAAAACCAGCCGGCGATATTGGAACACCTGGAGATCGCTGCGAGCTATCTTGCCGGAAAAGACCCCAGCAATGGTTTACAATATCACGTGCAAATTACTGCCATCCATTCACCTCATCCGGAGCAAGATGCCGCGGACGCTGCGAGGTTATGTCCAGACTATGCTGCTGCTGCAAGCGAAGCCCAGCTCAAGGGCTCCGAGGACTACATCGTCGTGGGTCAGATAGTCCACAGTTACTGTAGTGGGATTGTATCGCTAACGTTCGGCGACTCTAGTCTGCGCGACGCTTGGTGAGCTCGATGAGAAGAACGAGCACTCATGGATCAAGCATGATCCTCAGAACCCTGACGTGACGACGAACATCCGCCTCCAAGTTATGTTGTCGGACAAGGACATCAGTCTTCGGAAAGTCATGAACACCGCTACGTAAGTATTCTTTCTCTGCGTACCGTCAATACCATGATCTCATTGGCGCGATTAGATACGAGGCTATCGAAGTTATGGCAACAGCTGATAAAGACAAGATCCAGTTTTGGCACGAGTCACCTGACGGCAACGGTCAATGGAAAGCCGAGAGGCCTCCCGAGGCGCAGGTGCAAGTTCCGGGAATCGTCCATGAGACTTCTGCCCTGTATATGAGCGACAATATTACAAGCGACGAGCACGCGTCGGTCGACTCTGACTACAGACCCAAGGGCTGCCACAACGTCTATGTGACTGGCGGTGCACTCTTCCCTACATCAGGATCCTGGAACCGTATGTTGTCTCTCCCTGGAATGATCGAATTGGAATCTTGACACTCTTGTCTAGCGACCTTGACGATGTGCGGGTTTGCGAGGGACCTTGCGAAGAAGTTGCACAGTAAACAACCGGAAATCCCGTTGTGGGAGACGAAGTAAACGAAGTGTGTCGCAATCTGTACGAGACGACTCATATACGCAACGTCAGTGGTACTGTCCAGTGTCTGATCTGTACGAGTTTATCAAATGACAAAGAATCGAGAGTCTGTCGGTGATACCTAAGCATAAGTTAAGTTTCAACTTGGACTCCACATTCCGGCGCTTCGTGATGAAAACGAAGGTAATCTGAATGTCCTCTGCCAGACAGCAACTGATATCGTTGACGCCTGGACTGTAATAAAAGGCACTCTCGGAGCAATGGTAAGTGTCGAGTGTCAAGGTCTACCAGTTTGAGTCTGATCGCCGCACAGGCCTCAACTCGTGGTGCGACATAACCCTCGGATGACTGGTTCCAAGGGAGGTTCGTGTACTAGATACTTTCGTCAGGCAATACTAGCTCGTGTAGAATATTTGATTTCGGAACAAGCCCCCTGAGCTTATGTAATCTGAAGTCATGTCATTTACGCGGGGTCCTTTGTTCGACACTTTTTCGCATTCTGTTCACGACTGTCTACGATGTCGGATACCCCTACGTCGGTGCTCGCCTTCTTGGCTTATGCATTCTCCAACCTCGAGTCGACCTTCTACAAAATTCCTGGTTCAGCGGTCGTAGCGCGATATGTCAAATCTTCGCATCAGGACGACCCAGGACGAACCGTCTTGGAACTCATCCTTGTTATTTTTGCTATTCGCACATTGCTCCAGTCACGAACGCGCGGTGATAAACAAGGAAAAAACTTCATACAATTTTCCGAGAAGGTATTTGGTTCACTGCGTTTGACTGTGTCGCATTTCTTACATGTTTCTCTAGGAAATTGACGAACTTGTCGACGAGTGGACACCTGAGAGCCTCGTTCAACCTCTGAGCGAATGGGAACACCGAGACCTCAACTCTGTTCCCGTTATTGCTGGACCAGCTGGACCCAAACCTAAGCTTATGTCCACTGGCAAGACTGTAATCAACTTGGCCAGCTACAACTTCGCCGGACTTGCGGGCAACGAGCAAATTAAAGAGAAAGCCATCGACACGCTGCGCAAATACGGCCTTGGAAGCTGCGGTCCTCCAGGTTTCTATGGCACTATCGGTGTGTTTACCTGTTGTTCGCCATTGGCATACGATTCACACGCTATGTCAATGCTGTGCAGATGTTCACCTTGACCTGGAACGTGATATCGCTGAATTCTTGGGCACCGAAGCATCTATCATTTACTCTCAAGGATTTTCGACCATTTCTTCCGTCATTCCCGCCTTCTGTAAACGGGGTGACATCATTCTCGCGGACCGCTCGGTGAACCTTGCTATCCAGAAAGGTATCCAAATATCTCGGTCTACCGTCCGGTGGTATGACCACAATGATCTCAAGAGTCTTGAGGACGGTCTCATCAGCGTCGAGAAGGAGAGAAAAAAGCGCAAAAGCCCATTGACCCGTCGTTTCATTATCACCGAGGGTATTTTCGAACGCGACGGCGAGATGGTCGACCTGCCAAAACTGGTTTGTACAGTCGCTTCTGCAGCTGTCTCTATCATGCTCAATCACCCATAGATTGAGCTCAAGCAAAAGTACAAGTATCGCGTCATTCTCGATGAGACCATCTCTTTTGGTTCTGTTGGTCGAACTGGTCGTGGTTTGACTGAACTCTACAATGTTCCCGTATGTTTTCTGTCGTCCATGACTAGAGTCTCGTTGTCTAAGAAATTCTTGCAGGCTTCACAAATTGACATGCTTGTGGGGTCTGTCGCCAATGGCTTGTGTTCTGCTGGAGGCTTCTGTGCTGGCACTTCCATCGTCACCGAGCATCAGGTTGGTCTTGTCATTCGGGACGAGATGAACGATTGACTCATTATTGTTTGATCCAACAGCGCATTAACGGCACTTCCTTTGTCTTCTCCGCATCAATGCCTGCGCTGCTCGCGACTTCTGGTTCTGAGGCGATCAACTACTTACGAAATACTCCTTCGGTCCTCAGCGCTCTTCACGAAAACATCGATGTCACCCGCTCTCTTTTGGAAAGGACTGAGGGTATTACGATTCTCAGCCACCGGGCCAGTCCGATCATTCACTTCTGCCTCCGCACCACTCCATCCACCCTTACGGTCACCCCTTCTACTCCAGACCACGAAAGCGAAGAACGCATCTTGCAGGACATCGTGGACGATGCCCTTGCCAATGGTGTTTTAATCACGCGCGGCAAGCATTTGAGAGGTCAAGAAATGACCGACTCGCGTCCCACTATTCGCATGGCGGCCACGGCTGCCTTGTCGAAGAAGGACGTGGAGAAGGCTACGGGGATCGTGAAAGCTAGCATTGCCAGAGTGCTTGCAAAGAGGAGATGAACGGCTCAGACATGAACTTGCTTCACGTCGCTATTCGTGGAGATTTATACCATATCTATCTAGAATGTCTACCCTACTCGCGGTTTAAATTGTTGCTATTGGATAATCAGTTGGATTGCTTTTCGCTCTTCGTCGTGGGTGGTCACGGTATCTTACACTGCTCTTAAGGAATCGAGCAAATCTTCGGTGGTACACTGACTGGGAGACAGGGGGGAGACCTCCGCATCCAACATCTTCACTGCATCCTCCAGCGCACCATCTAAATCGGTCAACCAAGCCCACTCCCAGCCCTTTGTCATGATCTCGCCAAAGTTCACAGGTGTCACGTCCTCCAGCTGCCCCGCACTGAGCTGACCGTTCGACCTGGAACGCAACGCGACATCATGGGAGAATGGTCGTCTTAGCTTATCGTACACGGCCATCGCACGGGATATATTCTCTAGCCTGGTTGACGAGTGTCCGAGAACCGTAGCGAGCAAATAGGCGTCCTGCGCATAACCAGCTCTCAGAATCGTATCGAGCTCAGATAGAGGTGTCAAGTTACTCACTTCGACGCTTTGACCAGCTCCAGAGCCTTGGAAAGGTAACATTGCATGAGCTGCGTCTCCGACCAGTGCGACGCGGCCATAATAATGTGTCGAGAGATGTTTCACGTTATGGACTGCCCATAACGTTCCGTGATCGATACACTGTACACATGTGTCGATTCGTGTCAAAACCGGGTTGCAATTAATGAGAGATACTCGTGTTAGAAATTATCGATCACCTCGAGTACGGATTTCGCGTCTTTTTCGAACCCTTCAAACTGTTGGCGAATTTCTTCCTTTGATAGTTCTCGTACCCACTCTCCCGAGAAGGTTCGTCTTCCAGAGGTATCCGCTTCGTAACAGGTTCTGACGAGCTCAGCCGATAGGCTGAACCCGGCGAAATTGATGATTTTCCCTTTTGAGATGGGGTATGTGATGAAATTCTGCATGGTTTGGTCTCAGAGAGTGATAGTTGGGCGAACGTTTTTTTAATTATACTTACAGCGTCCTTCCCCGTGTACTATTGCACGTCCGTTAGCCGACACCGTGAATTTGAATGTGAAGGAAGGAAAGATACGACATACTACCGTAGGGTCCCAGAGCGATCGATGATTTGGTTCGTAAGCTCGTAATTTCTCCGCGTCGATCAAGGCGCGATAAGCGACGACGCCACTCCAGACAGGATCGATACAAGATAGTGCAGATGCTGTAGTAGCCGTTCCGTTCAATGATTGAGCGACTTCGCTCATCATGTGGCCTCGAACAGCTGACTTGACGCCGTCTGCGCCCACGAGTACGTCGCATGAGGACGAGGTACCGTCTGTGAAAGTCAGTATTATTTGAGAGATGGATGGAGGTTTCGGTTGAGTATATGAGACCAATCTCTTGGATGTATGCGTCTTGCAGGAGGGTGGAAGATGCGAGAGTAGAATACCATGGAAGTCAGCCCGAAGGAATCTCATCAGTTCGCCTGGAGGACGTCAAGAGGTTACATAGTCAAGTGGTCGGATTTCCTCACCTTTGGTGATCAACCTGAATATCTCCTCTCCCTTGGGTTGGTCGCTCTTACGATAACTCAAAGATGGGACTAGTAGGACAGTTGGAATTCACAACTCTGCGATAAGTGTTTGGTACCAACCGAATTCTTCCGTCTGCTGACAGTCTGTAGCTGCATTCAGGAGGGCACGCTCGATGCTTGGGCCCAATTTCCGTAAGACCTTCAAGTCAGGGCGTCAAGGTTGAACTTTCTTAGTAGTACATCAAGGGAAAAAGCACCTTGAATGCTCGGGGCCAAATTCCAACACCGGCACCAACCTCTGTATATTTTTTGGCAGCTTCAAACACTTCAACTTCGATGTCTGGATATTTCGACAGGGCTACGGCGAGGGTCAGACCTCCAACGCCTCCGCCGCTACGAACATCAGTCAATTGAAATCTCCAGAATCTCTATACATACCATATCGCAACTTTGAATTTGGGGTTAGTCATCTTGTACTGTCGACCAGCAAGTTTTTTTTTGTGTGTTCAAGTAGTGGGGCAAGTCGGGATACCCTCTTTACAACAGCCCAGGTTCAAATACTCGGTCTGAGAATCCTTTGGACAGGTCGCTAGAATATAACGGTTTCATCAAGGGATCAGGTGTCACTGATTTGGGGGGAGGAGTGACGGTGTACGTGACCATGTCCGACCGAATCGCGGGGGCCAACTTGTGAGTTTATCCCGATGCGGTCGTGCAATGTGTGAGCGATTTCAAGTTGAGCTCTACGCCTCCCGCCTAGCACCCCGACCCTGATTGTCACGGAGCCTGCGGATGATTGCACACTCTACAGTAACTTGGGGGATTAGCTATCGGATGACTGAGGTTGCATTAAAGTCGAGTTGCTTGTGGTCCATCGCCCTCTGTGTACACAGTGATGTACGGCAGTCTAAGGAACGTGTTGTTGGTTCCGACTCCCGAGTCCATATCCGAAGATTTGCGAGGCACACGGAGAAGGTTCTTCCAAAAAAAGGACGAAAGAAAGTTAACGTTGATTCTATCGATCACCACATCGAACTCAAGCTTGAGACAAACTTGACACATTACAGTGAGCTGTGAACCACTCATCTTTCGGTTCGCAAAATTTAAGATAGCCGCGGTCTAGAGACCCTTTGACTCCATTAAGGTGCAACTGACAACCGCCCTTGATTCAACGATCTATCGTGATCAAGGATGGGTTTCACATATGTCGTCGGTATGTTCTTGGTAAAGTGAATCCACTGGGTAAAGACTGATCCCAGTCAGAGCACATGGAAGAGGACGAGGCCACCCCTAGTTCACTTCCTTTGTGGGTTGAGCTCGAATACTCTGTAAGTTGTCATCAGATCCCGATCGCTGAAACCCGCCTTTCTAACCCCACCACACCACACCGTAAGTAGCATATGCTCATGCTAGCGGGGCCCTCGTCCCAAGTTCTATTTACGCATCTCTCCCAAAAATCATCCACCTCTCTGCGAGGAAAACTGGCTGTCATTCCTGGACCAGTTGCATCTTCCGAGGCCTACACCCAATCCATCTTGGAATTACTCGGCGAACGAAACGTTGCTCTCTCCAAAGTTTGCCTCCTCGATCCCAAGGCTGAACGAAAACTCGAACCAGAGGACGGTCTTGAATTCGACTGGTTCTTATTCGGGGCAAGATATTCTCGGGGTTTCTTTCACTCACATCGTGACTGACACATTTCCATCCAGGGAATCCTCGGTACTTGACTTCCCCTTTCCTCCTCCGCTCACCCTACTATTTCTCACCGGCCAAGTCAGGTGACGATCCACCCCGAGATCGCACAGCTCAGCTTCGTCAGCTGGGATTCCCAACGCGTCACTTGGGTTCAGTCCAAATGACGACCGATACTGCTCTCGGCGTCACAAAACGCGTCGTTGATGACAAAAGTGCGTGAATATTTGACCATCACTTCTCTTTCGAATGACGTTCCGATTCACCCCCCTCCTCCTCCTCCCCTCCTTTTCTGTTTGACCCGATAGCTCCACTTGATGACATACCATATGTCGTACGTCCAATCAACGTCAAGCAGGATCTGTTGACGTCTGACGTATCGTACAGGAGTTCCCAACGATAAGGTTCAACGCCAAGGAGAGCGTAGAGATGCCATTCAGTCTGTCCCAACGTTTTTTCGCCATTTCGCAGCACTGCTTACTCTCTCATCCAGAATATATCTCTGATCGACCAGGTGGTGAACCTCTGCTTCCACCTGGAATGCAGGAGCTATTGCATGAAGACTTGAACAAGAGTTTCGATTTCTAATTCGATCGCGAATCGATTCTAGCATATAGATGCTGATCCGAGAAGCTTCCATCATGTGTGGTTACAATGATCAGCGAGATTCGCATAAATAAACAGTAAGATACAATTGGATATTACAACGACGACAATGTCTGGACATGGTAGGTAGAGATGAGTACGATGGTATATGAACAATGTAAGCAGTCAGTTCCCCCCTCAAAAAGCGGTCAACCCGACAGAATATATATTAGTAACCCTGAAATAATTCCAAACATCGTCAACTTTTCGCGTCCAGAGCGTCCAGCAGACGTTATAATTAGATGAAAAGGGGAAGAGCAATAGATGTCCTCGCGTTATCATGAGCGTTGGCCAGCCGCAGCCTGCTGCTGTTGCTGTTGCTGTTGCTGTTGTTGAAATTTTTCCATAGCTTGTGGATCCCATGGAGGTGGATATCTCGCATCGACTAGATTCTGATCTGCGAGCGCGTCCTTTATTCGATCCCTGTCATTCATACCCATTCGGGCGTGACATCGTACAAGGCGGAGCTTAGTCCGCGTTATCCCTAGAGAAACGAACGGATAGTGAATATCAACTCAAGACATTCAAAAAAGCCAGCAAAACGCACAAGTCGCGATTGTGTTTCGGTCCTCCTCCATGAACGGGTTGTCTTGTTGAAGATCGTCTTGCAGGGTGTAAAGACACCACAGAGACTCTTCATACAACTTCTCGCATTCGTCAGGACTTGATGCTTGATCCAAGAGTTCCTTCCGAGCAGCTGTTCGACTCTGCGAAGCCATGCTCTCAATATCGATGCAGTCAAAAGAGGAGAATCGGACTGACCAGCATCAATGCGCGATCGTAGATGAGCTGATCAAGGTATATCTTAGGACCGTCGTATTGAACCGGCAACCAAGTCTTCACGAGCGCCGCGCGGTCATTACACTTGATAAACTGGTCTTTGAACCAGGCAAGCGCTAGCCAAAAAAGTATCAGCAAAGAGCTCGGTACACTCGAGCAGAGACCATTACCATCCTCGAAACCGGCACTAACAATGAATTCCCCATCCGGATGTCGCATCCGCAAATGTTCTTGATAATTCCGTAGCCTGTCAATTCCCCTTTGGGAGAATGACATCAAGAGCATGTATACGGCCACACAGGTCACCGCAGTATATTCTGCTTCTTGATCTGCATTCCGCCGTCGTTCCGCATGCTTCTCAGCTTCACCTTCACGACGTGCGAACTTTGTAGGATCCGGAAGTGGTTCTGTGTATGGTTACCCAAGTAGATCAGATGTAAGACATGGCGTCGATGACCAAGGAAAACGGAAAACTGACTTTGTGGAACCGCCTTCACGGCTTCGTACAGTTCATCTGCCCAGTGGGTCAATACATCCGTCTTCTGCGCGAGCTCTTCTAGTGCAGCAAGTAGCTCGTCCTCCATGGGATCGCGGGGAGGCAGAAAGCCGTTTCCGACTAGATCTACCTCGTTCGCGGGTGATCTCAGCAAGAGCTGAGGTCGGCGTGGCGATGGTGAACGGTAATGTCCCGCACCGGGAGAAATAGGCGATTTGGGCATCGATACACCAAACAGTTTACGAGATGCGAGAGATAACGCGCGACTGAGTGCGTTCGAGGCCACGCGAGTCGGAGAGGAGGAAAGTGGGGGTGCGAGAGGATGGGGTGGGGGTGGGAATGTAGTGTTATACGTAATTGGAACTGGTGCAGACAGAGGTGAATTCGAGCGGGGCGATGGCGGTACGTGGTCGGGATCCTGCTCGTCCGCAACCGGAGAGCGGTAATCGCGGGGTGGTCGACGGCGAGCCGTGTTAAGTTCTGTTGATACTTGTTGAGTGACCAGATGGAGGTACACAGTGGATACCAACTCACCATCAACTGCGCGATTGAACTCGAGCGCACGCACATCTCCAACGAGCACATATTCTTTCCGAATAATGCCATCCTCTTCTGATTCGCCAGGGATAAACGATCCCTCGGTGGATAATGGCTTTGTGAGTTGTCGAGCTTGGTCATTTTCAACAGGGTGGTCGGGAATCGAGTCAGGTCGTGTTTGAGTACGTTCGAGCGGGAGCGGGGATGTCTTACTACGCGGCGAAGTCGGACTATAAACAGCGAGTTTGAGCTCAAAAATTCCATTTGAGCACCTGATGTGCACTTACCTTCGACCGGCGGAAGGACCTGCAACAGCTGTCACGGGACAATCCTCCGATGTCGTGTCCCTTCTCCGGAAGTGAAACTTGCTTGGCGGTATCATCGCCTTCGGATCGAGCACCTCTGGGGGTATCACCTTGTGGTGTTCTGGAATTTTTCCGATTGGTGCATCATCCTCTTCCTCCGGTTGCGTAGCGATGGTAGTGGCCCGCGATACGGATTCAGGAACTAGCCGAGGAAATTTAGATTTCGCGAGGGCTTCACTCTTGAAGAATTCTTCGAAACTGGCCCGCTCAGCAGGTCGACGCCTCAGAAGGGCACGGATGAGTTCCTTGATGTCGGCAGGCACAACCTGTGATTCTTCCTGTCTGGCTCCAGAGGTAGCATGTTGAGTCGATGGATTCGAGGAGGTGCGGGAAGGATCTTCGTCGGGGAACTTGACACCTTTGGAATGCTCAATTCTCTTCAGGAGCTCAACGTGATTCTGTGCTCGGAATGGAGGTTTCCCGACACACATCTCGTACAGTACAGCGCCAACACTCCAAAGATCAGCTTTTGCATCATACTTCTCGTATCGCAGGATCTCAGGTGCCATGTATAACCTATTGGATGCCTCAGATGTATGCTTGATATGTATTAGTTGACCCACTGGGAACGTACGGTGATCCACATAACGTCTCAGCCATCATTGCATTTGGAAGTGAGCGTGCGAAACCAAAGTCGGCGACCTTGAGTATTGGAACACCAACGGGATGTCCTTTAGCAAGCTCCTCTGGTGGAGCTGGAGTCAGAAGGAGATTCTGTGTATAATGCGTCAAAAAATCGCACGAGAACAAACAAGAGATCTACCTGGGGTTTGATGTCCCGATGGATGAGATTTCTGGTCCGTAAGAACTTGAGAGCTCGTGCTGGTTGAATCACGTTACTTCATGCATGCTTAACAAAAAAGAAAAGGCTTACCCAGCTGACGCAAGAAACTGCGGACGACGATCTCGTCGAGGCCACCTGACCTCGGGTGCGGGTAGTATTGCAAAGCAGCGCCAGGAGATGGGGCATATTCGAGGCTCTCGACGCGACCACGCTTCTTGATGTAGTTGGTGAGATCACCTCCAGCGCAATATTCCATGATGAGGAATATATTCCGTTCTGCGCGCTAAGAAATCTGTTAGTGTCACATACGAGACATTGCTGATTCTGAACGGCAGGGGAAAGGACTAGACATGTTCGATCACGCCAAACGTGCATTCACTATGTTCAAATGGAACATAGACGTGTCCGAGGCATATATTTCCAACCCGCCCGATCAAAATACATACCACGATGTCGATAAGTTTCGTAATATGGCGGTGCGACAACGACTTGAGAATCTCGATTTCGCTTTGCAAATTGTCGAGTAACTTGGTTGTGAGGATATCTTTGCGAACGGACTTGATTGCCACCTGTTGGTGGGTCTCCTGATAGGTGAGCCACGAGTTATCAGCAAGTGGATTGTATGAGGATGAGGCACGAGACCCACCTCGTGGTATCCCTTGTACACAGTCGCGAAGCTTCCCTTGCCAATGTCGCTCACAATGACATACGGACGGGCTTCATCGTCCTCAGTTGCCCGTCTGGTGGTGGACTTGTCCGGGGGCATGCTTGGTGGCCGCGGCGGGGGCGGGGCCGTTGCAGGCATGTGATGGGTGAATGTAGTGGTAGAAGAAAGAGAGAGCTGGAGAGAGGGTAAGGCGGAGTGTTGTTGCTAATTAGCCTCGTAGGGGTAGGAGGCATCATTCAGCTTCACTTCCAAATTTGGAAACCTGTTTCTCTCCAACCACGAACGATGACTAAGCTCACCTCAACACTGCCACTGCACTCCTTGTCTTCCTACCTAAGGGGCTACCTACGGGTGACTAACTTTATCTCAAATCACAGGTGAATGTAGCAGCATGCTGCGTCGTGATCTTGCCAGTGATCATACATAAGTCTGTATCCAAACGTACGTGTTTCTCCAGATCGAAATTGGAATTGATCCAGAGCGGTGATCTGTATTGTAAGTTTTGTGCCTCGAACCGTGCAGTGAGATAGAGAGCACCATATCGCCCCGTCTCCCGCTTAAGCCCGTACATATCACTTCGATTAATCAGCTCTATCACCCATCTCGCCCTGCCTTTCCCCAGGTAGGTCTAATCAACTCATACGGTACGGCCATCTCCACTCTCCACTGAACGAAGCGTATTATGGCTACTCTGTAGTTCACGAGATGTCCGTCGATGTCCGCCAACAAGTCGTTGCCATCTCCATCGCTGCGAATTTGGTCCGCGTACATCGCGATAGGAACAGTCAACGCCGTTTACTTACTCCTCAACACCGCAGCACCCGAAGGTACTGAATCAGCTGGCGTAAACCTCCACGACTTCACCACTGGACACAGTCTTACTGGAGCCCTTTCTCCCTCCATTTCACTTGCGCTGGTACGAGCCCGCGTCATCCTGGTGCGCGAAGAAGATGCGGCTCCACACCAGAACTCGGTAACTTGCCCCACAATCTTGCCGAACCGGCTCTTCCTCATTCCTAGCACCACCACCATTCTGCTGTTCACTTTCACCGGCCAGGACAAGCCCCTTACAGCCCACTGGTATCTCGCCAACCTTGTCGATATTGCCGTGCCGAAGCCCGACAGGGAAAGGCTCAGCGCTGGGGTGAACGATAAGAATGAGGAGGAACAGAGGTCCAGTTACATGTCATTGCCTGTTATGAATGGAAACTCAGGACGCGGAACGCTATTCTTCGAAGCCTAAGAGTAGGAAATTGTTCGTCCGTGGCCCGGCGATACATTTCCGATATCTGAATATGTTTGTACTTGTAGTCGTTGTAAACTCAGGCCTTGTGCAAAAATCTCAGTACGAAGCCCAAGTGCTCATAAAATTCTTGCGCCTGAGTGCGGAGTGCGGAGTTCAGGTTCGTGTGGTCCGCCATAGATAATCCTGTATTATTCTCAAACCACCTACGTAGCGCCATCCAAATTACAGTCAACACCAACACGGCATTCCGACCATTGCCCTAAGCCTGGCTGTGGCTCCAACTCATACTCGGTTCTCCAGATTTCGGTAGTGAATTGCTGGCTGGGCTCTCTGTGCGACCATCGCTGAAGGTTCATGATGAGGCGACAAGTCTACAGGTAAGTGGTGAAAGCACCATCAGCCCTTGAAAAAAAACCGCAAGACGTGACTTACTGCGATGGATTCGCACACGGGAAACCAACTGATGGACGGCCGCTCAATGAAGGGAGGGTATGGAACTATTAGAAACTCACAAGACGAGCATGTTCATGATCGTGTGGCTGAAGAATAGACTCCCTAAAAGTAACACGAAAAGAGCTTGCACCGGTCATTTCTCACATCTGTTACTCGCATGTTCTATCAGGCTTACCAGTGATACATACGAACGCGACCACACCATCATGTATGGTGCCAGAGGCAATATTGGAGTTCCTCCCCCGTTCTGCCTGGACGACCATGTCCTTCTTGCGATATGCCAACCAGAGAAGCACTACTTGAGAAACGAGTGTACCTGCGATGACCACAATGATACCCTTCGAAACATTGACCAACGCGCAAGTAGAATCATATCCACTAGTCGGAAGGACGAAAATGTTGCCTATAATAGTTGTCAAAAATTCTATCATGACGGCGAGAGTGCCCAGTACAATGGCAAATGTGTTCCGGCCATGTAACGCATATACTATTATAGTTTGTCAGAGCGTGAGACGCCAGGTGCGGGATAACTCACTTCGGAGGAATAAAACAATGTCGAAGAGGAATAAAAGCAGATGTATCCCTACTACTTGTATGTCATGATAAACACGACAGCCAGAAAGAGGCATGGGGTTGTGGTCGTGTATGACAAGTTGTAGAAAAACAAAGATACCACTGGTGCAGAAAGATCAAGACCTGTTCAATGCAAGGAAGTAAACTCACATCTGCAAAGCCACTGCAAAATATTTCTGGAAAAGATATAACCACTTGATATACGCCCGTCGTGGTTTACTGCCACACAACAATGATCACAAAGCTCCTTTGCCGTTGGTTCCTAATGTGCAGGACTCACGGCCAAATATAAGTTGCTTCATCACCGACCGTTATGAGTGCATCCCAGACTATGATCGTAAGGGCAGCAGCTGGGACATTAATGGCATCAGTTTGTGAGCTTTTACAGACACGAGGCAACTGTACTGCAAGAGTACTCGCTGAGTAGTAATGATTCGGGAGTTCGTGACACAACAGCAATGACACCTTCGCTCATCTGTGCACGAGGATGGTTTCTGGGTCGTCAATCGTCAATTGTCGTAGTGCTTAATTGACCAGACATGAAAAAAAAAACTGAAGTACCTACCTCTGCACACACTGGCAGCTTCAAGATACGGAGTTGTAACTGGAAATTGAGTAGAGTTGGGTCGATACTAGCATACAATTCGCAGGAGAGCACAATAGCAACGAGTTCAATGAAGCAACATGTTGGCGTTGAGGTCTGGCGGTGGCAACCATTTGTTCACACCAGACCCTGACCCTGTCGGACATCAATGCATCATCCTTAATCGTATCAACTGCCTCGGCCAAGCAACTCCTGCCAAATACATCAAGATTATCCATCAAATTCCTTGACTCGGATATGTTCCCTTTCATTATAGCGCTTTGCAAATCTGTGGAAAATGAAATTGAAAAGTCGCACCTCGGAAACAGCCGGGAAAGGACCCCGGGCGCAGCTGAAGGGGGAAGTTCATGCTATTCAGTCGAGCCATGGTTTCTTTTATACAGTAAAACACAACACAACCAGGAGTTGATTGAGTCGAAATGGGTGCATTACCAGCTCGGATGTTCGAAAATTCAATGGCGAGGTGTAGGTGTCCTCGAAACACCAACCATGCTTACTCAGCAGTGTGCCCACTCAGCTGCGCCCGGAGTCCTTTCCCGGCTGTCTCCGAGGTGCGAAATCATTTCCACTGAGATTTGCAAAGCGCTGTATGCTCAGCGGCTCTCGAATACGTACAGGTGGTCTGTCCGCATAGCCAGTAGTCCGTTCATTTGGATTCCGAGTCCCCTCAGCGATTGATCTTGATCTTCGATACGAGAACTGGAATCTTTACAACTAGCTCCTTCTGCACCGTGACTTCAGTACTGCACTGATACATGGTTCCAACGCGAGCGATGTTGTTTTACCTCACTTGTCGAATATAGGCTCACTGCCCCTTTCTCTGTTCTTTCCACGGACATTATGGTCCCTCGCTTTATTATTCGAGCCGCGAAGGTGAAGGGACCGTAGCCCAAACTTACGATGGACACGGCGGCACGCATGGCGGAAAACGAAGTTGTGGAGGGTTGCATTTGTGAGCGCAGGGAGTCAGGCTGAGGACGAAGGACATGTCGTAGTTCGGTTCCGCGGCGTCGGCCATGTTGCTCCCTTCATTTCTCCCATAGCTCCTTCTTCAAGACGAAATAGAAACAAACGTACATGGCGAGGCTGCGTCGTGGACACGTTTGGAGTCGGCAGATGACGGAGGACATGTGGTTGTTTTGCTGGTGAAACGCGGATGCTGCTACAGATGCAACGTCAATGGCCCCGGTGGCCGGTTCGTAGTCAATCAACATAAACGACAGTGGATTGAAGGTAGGATGAAACTACACAGGTATCTTCAATCGGTGCAAAGAGTCGGTGATGCATCTCCCAGGAACCCTTTACATAGGAAGCGGGTCGCGCTCTGCCAACATCTGATCGCCTCAATACAAGGATCAGTATTCCTTCGCGATATTGCCAGCCAAAGCCCCAGTTCGGCTCAGGTATCACTAATCTCGTCCCTTGAAAAAGCTTCGCTTGAACGTGACTGCATTTCATAGTCGGGGCTCCAAATGGTAGAGAGTCGGAGGAGGGTTAGCTCTGTATACGTCGCAGCTCGTTGAATGTTCATGATCATGCGATTGGTCTATGATCAGAGAAATAAGGACTCGGTCATCAGCCAGCGACAAGGGTTGGCGACGGAGGAGACGTGACTTACCGCAATGGATACGAAGACGGGAAACCAGCTTTAACCGACAGTCATTCAATTAAATTGGGAGGATAAGATAGAAAAAAACTCACTAGATGGCCAAGTTCGTGTCGGCGCTGTTGGCTAGTTGGCATATCGCAAATATCAGGAAAATGGCTCAATACGACGAGACTATTCAGCATTCCTCGCTCCCAGAACACACGGAATTGGGAACATACCTACAATACACCCGAATGCGATGGCCCCGTCACGTATGGTTGTAGAGCCAACGGAAGGGTGTCCCTGCTCGGCACGGACAACCATCTCCTTCTTACGATACGCCATCCAGAGAAGCGTTGCTTGAGAGACGAATGTGCCTACAGCGACTACAAGAACCGCGTCGGGGAAGCGGGTCACCGTGCAAGCAGAGTCATACACCATCCCAGGGAACGTGAAGAGGGCGCCCACGACAGCCGTCACTAATTCCAGCACCACTGCACCAACGCCAATTAGCATGGCCGATGTTTTCCGGCCATATAAAGCGTATACTATCACATTTTATCAGCGAGGGAGAGCTCAGAAGCGAAAGAACTCACTCCGGAGGAGTAGAACGAAGTCAAACGTGAGCAGAAGCAATTCTACCTCTGCCGCTTCGATACCACGATAAATTCGACACCAGAGACTGGGCATAGGATTATGTGCAATGAGACGCATCTGAAACCAGTAAAGACCGCTAGAACAAAGATGTCGAGTCTTGGTCGTCACATCGAAGAGACTTATTCACTGACGTCTGTGTGACCAATGTAAAATATTTGCCGAAGAGATAGAGCCATTTGATATGGGCTGTGTGAGGTTTACTACCGCAAAGCAAAGATCGCATTCGAAGTACTTTTCGCTGACATTTGTGCAAGACTCACGACCAGATATAAGTTACTTCATCTTCGAGGGTTATGAGGATATCCCAGACGACGGTCACGAGAGCAGCGGCTGATTAAATGTTTATCCTGTTAGCACGCGCTTTACATAGAAGGCGACTTTACTCACTGACGGTGTACTCATTGGCCCAGAGCAATTGCACCGATTGATACTGTTGGGGCGCGGCAGAGGCAAGGACTCCTTTGCCCATAGGTCCACGAAAGTCGTCTGTTTCGTCGATCAGCATCTGGCAGTCGATTCGCAGAGGATCCAGTGACTTACAACGATGCGCACTTTGCAAGATAGAGTTGGCATGCAATACGCATTAAAACACGACGATCTGAGCAGGGGGACACCAACGAGTAATGAGCGGAGGTTTAAAGGTCGGTTGAAGATTCATTCACTCTGCGTCCCCTGATGACAGTTGGACCCTAAGTAAGAACCCAGCGAGCGAGCAGTGAATGGAAAGTTTTGGCGCAACTTACGGCACGCAAGTACCTGCACGGCGTGGAGGTTCGCTTACATACTACTATTATCCGCCGAGATCAAACATGACTTGTACAAGAACTTGAATATCTGCTCGATATTACTTCAGCAGACTACATGCCATGATTTACACTAGATAGATTCGAAAAATCGGTCTGTTCTGAGGGTAATGCAACTGGGAAGATGCAGTTCAGTCGAGGTTGCTTGGCAGCTGGGGTGTGCCAATCCGGGATTAGTACAGAATGTTTGGGTTCACACCCCGACGCTCGCTTGCAAATTAGTTGACCCACATATCCATGCAAATCAACCGAGTACGTACCAACTGGTGGACGCGAGACCTCCATCGTGTGTATAAGGACTAGTATACTATGCAGTCGAAAGGGTCGACTCGATGGTCTCCCTCCGAGTGCAGCGGATTCAGCTCACGACAAGGAATTCCGCCGGCCCGGTGCCTGTTGGTCGTCCATTAATCTCTTGTGATCTCGAGTCGACGGGATGACCTCAAAATCTATACATATCTAATTCGTAAACCGGTTGCGATGTTCAATTTACGGGGACGGAAAATTACACATTTACTACCTTTGAATTGAATGAGGGGACACAGATGCACGATGCGCAACAAACAGATGCCGAAGAAGATCCAAAAAGAGTGGTTACTCAAGGTATCGTGAAATATCTGGTCAATAAACAGCACTCCAATATCAACGTCTTTCTGAATCGAAGAACGCGACGAGTTGTCCAACGGGGACCTTCCTGCCGGGGCCAACGAGCGGCTTGTCTTTGCCCTTTTCCGACTTGGACTGCCGTCGCAAGATGAGAGGGTCGACGAATTTATTCGGTTGAAGGTCCCCGACGCTGGCGTTGGTATTATCAGCCCCGGAATCGATAGATTGAGATTTGAGACGGTGTTTCGAGAGCGCCTGGTTGCTCTGCAATGACGATCCGTAAGTCGACTGTGCTCTCGGCCTTGGGCTCGACGTCGACGGTGGACCTTGCGCAGATCCCGAGTCATCCGCGCCACAGAGCTTGGCGGCGGCGGCAGCACGCGAGGCAGCTTTCTTGCCCACGGTCTCGGCCGCGTAATCTTCATCATCGTCATCCTCGCTGCTCTCTGTCGCAGACGAGAAAAATGCGGTCCCCATCATCGTTTTCGCCCTTTCCCGCTCGTACTCGGCTTCAACTTCAGGCGGGGCGACGACAGGACTACCCAATGCAACCGTGTAACGCTTCCGACCAGCCATGGGTGTCGGGCTGACGCTGCCTCTCCTCGCGCTCTGGATGCTCGGAGGCGGGAGACCGCTTGGAGTGGGTGACAACACGCGCGCGGGAGGTGACATGGATATAGGGAGTTCCATTGAGGATGACATGGCTGGGAGGCCTGAGATGACCATCGAGGTCGGGCGGGAAGGAGCGGGAGGGGAGCTGGCAGGGGAAAGCGTTGGAGAAGTGATGTCGCTGGGGCTGGCATAGTCTCCTGTAGGGTATGGAAGTCGAAAACCTCCTCTGGAGGAGACCTTTGCTGACCCAACTCGTGCGAGCGGGGGGCTCGTGGACTCGCGGGCTGTCAGAGCGGGCGCGCGGCGGGGAGTCGAGAAGATGCCCACGTTCGCGACAGGAGTCTCGAATCGGGGTGGGCTGGTGGTAGTAGACATGGGAGTAGACGAGGAGTCGTGCGTGCTTACAATCATGGAGTCGGTAAGGGGGACAGTGCTGAGCTCTGGTGAATCGTGAACGGCAGTGTTTGTTGACAACACGGCGGGCGAGGTGGTGAAGCGTGCCATCCCTCGCCCGAGCTCACCGATACGATATCGAAGTTCGGCGACGTCGTCTCTGATCGCGGCCACGTCTGCGTCTTTGGGATGAGGCCCCGTATTATGTTCCTTCACCTTTTCTTTGTCCCTTTCCTGTTCCTTTTCTTTGGTACGCTCGTTTTCTTTTTCGACGAGCCAGCGCTCGACATCTCCCATACGTTCTTCAAGTGCACGGACGTGAGAGACGGTCCAACGTTCAAGCTTTTCAAAACGTTTCGCTATTACCAAGAGAGTTCCTGGAACATCCAATGTACCAGAGGAAGTAAATGACGCATATAGAGGAGGCTGTTCGCGTGCGGGTGATCCGCCAGGTGAAGTGCCACGTTGGAGTGAGATTGGAGAAAGATTGATAGGTTGCGGAGCCAGTGCAGGTGATAACATCATCAGTGTCTTGTTCGGGGTAGGTGACGTGGGGGAAGATGTTCGGGGACTGCTCCTACCAGGGGGAATCTTGAGATTAAGATAAGCAGCATCGGTATACTTGGCGGAGGGAGAAGCAGGCCACTCCTTTTCTTTTTCCTTTCCCTTTGAATTTCTCTCCTCTTTTTCGCGCGATCGAGTTTCCTCAACGACTTGCTGAGCAGGCGTGAGGGGTTCCTCGTCTTTAGTATCTTTGGTAGGTGTGAGCTTTGACTTTGCAGCTAGCCACCAACCTGGCACCCCGTCCTTGGCGGAAGAGGCGGGAGAGGGAGGGTTAGGCAGGGTCTGCGATCTACCACGTGGGGGAGGCAATTGCTGTGGAGAGCTGGAGTTCATCATTGCCAGGACGCGTTCTTCCACTGCGCGCCTTTCCTCTGCTTCTCTGGTGAGTATCAGTTCTGCCTCGCGTCTGCTTCGATCGCGTTCTCGCTGAGCTTCTGCTTCTAGTTCCGCATCCGAGGGAAGTGCCCTACTTCCGGGAGCAGGACTCATGAATGAACCGACCCGGTGTGCGAGGTTGGCCGCGAACTGGGTTACGGAGGCGGAGGGTGGAGATTGGCTACGAACCCAGGTGCGATCTACATCTTCGTTATCGTCGTCGTCATTGTCGTCGCCAGATTGGCTCTCCTGAGAGTTTCTTCTTGGCACAAAGTCGTTGCGAAGGGGCGAGTGTGGTCTGCGCGGGGACAATGGTGGATGTCCATAGACCGGCTCCGGCTGTCATGTCGAGTTAGTCGGTGAGCCTCTCTATCCGAACGCAAAGTATGGCACACCAGGTTCAGCGATGTCGGTGGTGGTGGTAGTGGTAGTGATGAGGTCGTCATACGTCGTTGCTGGGCATGTTGAATGCCCTGTGGGCTGGGCTTGGGCGAGGAGAGGGCGTGCAGATTAGCGATGCTCGGTGATAGGGAGGTGGTTGACGAGGTGTTGAGTGACGATCCCAGTGGCAAGGACATCGTGCAGTACGACGAGACGAACGTGTCTATCGCCTGTTCGCTATGTGCGACGACGAGAACGAGGAGGAGGACGTCCTCGACGCTAACTGCTGTACGCGACTGGGCTTGGCCTCACGACGCAGGTGTGAACAACCTTCCAAAAGTAGAATACCCGATCTCTCCTAGAAATTTTGGAGTGGACAAAGTGGACGGCGTAAGTTTGACATTATATTGGCAGTTGTCTGCGTCGGTTTTGCTGTCGAGACTGTCATTCCATGACCACGACGACGAGCAGCAGTCATTCATGGATTCGAGACGCGCCCAGACGTACGCGCCAGTTAATTTCTCTGTCTTGTTGCCCACCGGACTGATTGGTGTCCATCGTCAGCTTTGAGGCGCTCTCCGCCTACCTGCAGCAACAGAGAACGTTTCTTGCGCGTACACAAGCAGATATCGACCGGCTGAAAAAGCTCAAGGCCAAAGCCCTCCCTTCTCCTGAACAACTTGCGAATCACAACAATTCACAAGTGAGTCCCACTTCAGTGGCTCTAGACGGATCCCTTTGTTACTTCGAGACATGCCAACAGGGAAATGAAACTCTCATTCCCCAGCTGCTAAGTCCTGGAGAAAAGATTTCACAGTTGCAGGGCTACCATCCTGCCCTTTCCTTCCCTGCCAAAGTTGACTGGGAAGCGTTTTCATCAAGTGGTGAGCTCTTGCGTGTTATTGACGAATGTTCCAGTCTCCTACGACACTTGCCAATCACCGTTTCAGATGCAACACCGCTGCGAAGCCTAGCAGTTCGCGCTCGTATAGATCACACGCAACGTACCGTCCCCTCCAACAACCAACGATCCCCTCTCTCCTTTCTTCAAAAATTTGTTAAAGATGCTCGTAAAGTCATTCTAGACCCTGTATTTGAAAGCCTCTCCGGCTCTACTGACATCGTCACGTTAACTTACCCTACGGACGACTCTAATCCTAACAACCATACCATCTCGTCGTCGAACGGCAATAATTCCTTCCCCACCCCTGCTCTACCTCTCTCTCTCTCGGAAGACGAAGATCACCCCCGGACACAGGGAGTTCAAGAATCCATGACTGCCCAGCGAAAACGCGAACGCGCACGCGCCAAAGTCCGAGAGTTGAGGAAGCGCAAGATCAGATCAGATTTGGTCGTAGGGTGTAAGCTAGGTGAAGAAGGCTCGCATGGCGTCTTTGTGCGACATGATATGGAAGATGAGAGTGCGGAAGTGGATGTCAGCGTGGAGACGCCAAAGTCTCATGGTTCTATCCCCTTGGATGGACCCTCCGAGCAAGCCGACGAGGCTATGGATGCTGATACCTCGCACACGGTCGCTCCTGTTGTTACGCAGTGTGCCAAGTCTGCAACTCTACCCAGAGCCCGCGAGCGTACCCTTCCCCGATGCGACAGCATCAACCGGTCATCTAGGACTCGTAAACCATCCCTGAAACTGCAAGCCCAATCTCCTATTTCCACGTCAGAACAGCGCAGCGAGATCTCTGTTACGTCTCACACGTCGATGTCATCGCAAACACTGGGCAAACGTTCTCGCGATACCGCTGAAATCAACAATACAGTTCGCAGACCCAAGATGGAGCCGCTGTCAACATCAGCGGAGACGAACGTTGAGACGGATAAACACACATCCGGCACGTATAAACAAGCTTGGTCCATATCCGAACAACATCTTCTGGAGCGGCTCTTGGAGGATATTCCTGACGGGGAAAGGAACCGGTAAATGTCTCCTGCGTGGGCTGTTTTTGTACCTGTTGACTCACTCCTGACAGCTGGGCCAAAATATCGCAGGCCATGGGAGGACGGCGAACACCCAGACAGGTTGCAAGTCGTGTGCAGAAGTATTTTGAGAAGTTGAAACGTTTTGGGGTGGGTGTAGACAAGAAGGGGAAGACGAAATGATACATCTTGACATTCTATCAATCGCTGAGGAGAGCACGTCCATGCCGTTTTCTCAACGTTTTCTTGGGAACGAATGTCACGCTGTCAATGCGGTTGTAACCCTAACCCCAAATCAGGGGAATCGTGTCCATTTAGTTACCACCGAGGTTGAGCCAAAGTCGACCGACACGTTGCCCCGACGCGGGACGATACACGCGACCACCTGGCTCATCTTAAATATTTCCTCCCACCACCCAGCACTCCCAGTTGCTCTCCGTCCTAGACGTAAATCAGCACAATGGCAACCGAACGATTTGATCCGAACAAGGCTCAGAATCTCGTCGAGGTGTGCACTTTACCCTGTTGGCACTAGCTCACTGGAACAACGTTGGCTCACGGTAACAATTCAATTGTTTGTCGCGATTCCGAATGGAAGATCGAGAAACAGTGGGTGTATTCAGCCCGTCGTGGGTCCTTCCGTCCCGCTGATCAATCTGTCACCGAAACTAGATTCGCGGTCAAGGCTGTCGAGCACGCCCAGGTGATTTTGACGTCTCCAAGGGTCGTGGACTATGCGTGCTAAGGGACCTCTGATCCATTCTAGACGTACTGGAATCTCCTTGAGAAGATTCCGCCGCGTGAGCTCAAACTGTCAAAGTCTGTCATCACATCCACTTCATGCCTCTGTCGTATAACACATTCGTCGAGCTAGGTTAGACGATGAAATTTTTGAGCATACCATGGTCACATTTCCTGAGCTTAACACGGAAGGGCACGAGAAACTTGTGAAACTGGACGAGGATTGGCTCAAAAGCGAGGAAGCAAAAACGAAGTGGAGAGATTTCATCAATCAGTGAGTAGAGCTGATCTTTTTCATCTTCCCTGAACGGCGCCACACCTTCCATCCTTCTATCCAAGTTCAAGTGGATACTGATGAACGTGTTGGATCGTGCCATATGATCCTGTGACAGATATGAGAAGAAAGTGAAGGACTTCAACTTTGGTTGCCTCATACGAAACGACGCAAGGAAGGAGTATTCCGAAACGAACACGATCTTCGGTCCGGTTCCGGTTATTATTTTTGAATGCGAGCGCTCATGCTGACTTGTGAACTTCCTCACAGTTACGCGAATGCAGTTCTACGCCATCGAGGTGGGTGCCTGCAGGTCGATGCCCTGAATACACCCTGAGCTGATGATGGATTGATGCCATGTCGTACCGTGATAGATCGCTCGCAATCGACTGGGTTTGAATGACGGTGCCCACGAGATTGCCAAAGCGGACGCAGAGCAGGAGAGATTGAAGAAGGAAAAGGAGGCCGCAAAAGCCAGCAAGAAGAACGCCAACTCGGAGTCGTAGCCCGACACTGTACACATTTCGACTTAACCGTATAGTGGCGGTTAGCGACCGAAGCCTCCCGACTTTCGTGATCACATTGGACGCACATTGGTTCGGTGTTCTAGCTCAAGATTTGTACTTTAATTATTTTCTCTCACTTGGGGAAACGGATTAGGGCGGTCGCCCCCTTCACGGCTGATATGACAGAGCTCAGCTGTTTGCGGACATGGTGATACGATCGTGCTGGACTGAACCTGCACAGGAGTGTGTGTCTGAGCCTTACCGCACAGCTAGGCTGCTTGAGTGTTGCGCCGCCTTGCAGGAGTGTTGTATCAGTACACCACTTGCGGACGTGTGACTAGCCGTGACATAACACGTGATGTGACAGGTCGTGTCGAACAGCATTGACCGCGTCCGAGTGAACTTGTCAATGGACGACGACGTGGTGTCGATACACTCCGACGAATCAGACATCCAAGACAATGGATCCCGTCGCGCAATACTGGAGCGTGTTGTACGACCCGTTGTCGACGCTCTTGGCGGATATGAGGGTGGTGTCTACTGCATGGGAGATGAGGTGAATGGTTGTCTGCGGGATCTCAAAAGGTTATGGCGCAAGGACGATACAGACGACGAGCGGACTGTCGCTCGTATTTTTTGGGCGACACGGGTTTTGCCTAACGACCTTATACCCATTCTCCTCCAGACCGCGGGCAAAGGCAACTTCGATGACAAGCGCGCGATCGCATGTGCGGACCTTATCACTGCGATGACTTGGCCCATCGATGTCGCCGAGGAACTTCGAGAGCTGGACGAGAATATGGACAAGGGTACGGACTACACGCAGCTCACCTTGAGTCACTTGACCTACAAGTCTGCTCTGCTCAAACATGGCGTCATGCAAGCCTTTTTCAACATCATGTTGCCTCCGCTAGCGAAACCTAACAGAGAACGACAAGAACGAGACAATCAAGTAGTCAACGTCGTTCTCCATCTCGTCCGGAATCTTGCTTTCATCAAAGACCTCGCTCCCAACATGCATCTCAGTTCCGATCAGGCAGAATATTCCTCCCTCCAAACGAAACTCGTCAAGGCATTGTCTGAAACACGCATCCTCGACCTATTGCTTACTATCGCCACCAATTCAGATCAAGATCCCTTTTTCAGCGCGTCAAACACGCTCATTCTCGAAATCTTTTACCTCTTATCTCGGGGTATCAAACCAACGGCGTTGACGATTGACCAAACCAAGGTGACTATTTCACGTTGTCGTGCGTTCGACACGACCGTTGAATGAAGTTCCATGCAGCAACCTGCCCAAAATTTACAACGTCTCTTGGCTGCCGAGGATAAGAAGAAGCGGGATATTGCACGAAATGCTTCATCCCGGCATTCACGATTTGGAACGACCATCGCAGTTCAGCTCAACCCCAAGAAGAACTCAGCTGAACGAAGTGGTGATAGTGCTGAGTCTTCAGTCACAGCCGGTGCATCGGAAAGAGGATCATCCTCAAGGCCGTTGGTCCTTCACCGCCAGGCGGCGATCACCAAAGAATCAGGCAGCATCTTGGATATCGCAAAACACCAAAGAGCCCGCAAAGTCAACAAGGTTGATGAGTTGGCCCGAGAAGACAGCCTTTCCTACGAGGCCCGACTCGTCTTGCAGGGCTTTGCGAGCGTCTTCTTCACGGACAATTGTTTTAATCGTGTGTCGAACGATTTCCTATCTAGGTTGTGTTCTTACACGGTTGCGGTTGTCTGCAGCTTTCCTTTCTGCGTTGCTGAAGGATATCAAGTCTGAGCGACCGAAGATCACAGAGAAGGACCACCTTCGTCTACTATACACCACCAAGTGGTTCCTCGAGTTCTTCCTCACCCAACGATCCAAGGAGAAAGTTGCCGATGGCGAGCGGAAATGGAACTTTGGGCTCGTTTCAGGGGTTATTGATAGGAGCTGGATCGTCTGGGTTCTTAGACGTATGAGGGAGGCGATGGAAGACAAGGTTTTTCACATCCTTTCCCCTGTTGCTATATCACTCTGAAACTGACTAGTGGCGTTTTTGCCGTATTATCTAGCCCAAGTTGTGGAACGAGCTACAGGCGGGAATTGAGTGTCTAACTCAGTTCCTTCTCTTGATCGACAGCATGTCTTCCTCGGTAATATCCGATCCGGCTCTCAGTGAAGCCGCACAGTTGCTCCAACAGCAACTCATCTATAACGGCGATGTGCTTGACATAGCATTGGACAGTTTGCGATCCTACAAGGAAGGAACCCAGTCACTGGTTTATCTCAACTCCAGCGTTTATTTAGCCTATGCGCTTCTCCGCATGCTTGAGCGTTGGGGAAAGGAAAATAGCGGCACGGTGTATGTCAGAAAAAAGGCCGCCTCGAAGAAGAAAAACAAAGGCAAGTTTAGATTCGTTTCCCCCGTGTGACATTAAACGTGACCCGGTTATGAAGGGAATGGTCCATCGGAAGAGGATGGCGTGCCTGACGTTGAGGAGGAGGGTGACGCGGAAGAGGAGGAAGACATGATTCATGAGACAATGTTTACTTTCGAAGCCTTTGAGATGGTAAGTGGCCGAGCATGCATGCACCACACGATAAAGATAACGACCGGTGTTAGAAATTCGCGCATTCCGAGATTACACGGACATTGTTGGTTTACCTCTCACGTTACAAGGAGTTCGAATCTCCGGAGTTGATGGAGAGGGTTGTGAACCTGATTTGGAGACAGGTGGTGAAAGCGAAGGCGGAAGGGTTGTACTTCAACGTGAGTTGTACCTCACCCCTGAAGGGAGCGTTGATACGTACGTCAACAGGTCTCCACTTTACATCTCTTCAAATTGATCCTCGACGATCAACGGTCGCTTCCGAAGGACCAACCATACAAGGATCTCATAAAGTTGGTCACGTTCACATTACGGCAGTTCTTCAAAGCCGTGGAGGAGGAGCCATTCCTCACGGTCGAGGTGAGGCATTCATTTTTTGCTTATCAGTTTCCTACAGACCGCAATGCTTATCGTGAGATCGATTTCTTGCGCTACAGGCGCTGTTCCCCATGAACCGTGGACACTGGAAACAATATTCAAGCTGGGAACCAGAACAAAAATCCAAGCGGAAGCAAGATACGGCCGAAGGCGATGAAAGTTTCTCAGGGGAGGTCCAAGTCAAGCAAGGCTATTCTTGGAGCGAACAGATGGGTATTGCCGTTGCTGCACTGGTTGAAGAAGGCAAATCCGAACTCGTAGAGTGGGTGAAAAACGTAAGCAGCCACGCCGTGCCACGCTGTCACCACGAGGCTGAGACACGTTTGTTTGTTGTGTTGGTCCAGATTCTCGTGTTAGTCATCCGTCAGCGTCAAAGGATCGTCGACGAGACGGATCAAAACGATCGGGATGATGATGATGCCGATGCCGATGAGATGGAAGACGTTCCACGAAGGAATGCTGGACCTTCTAAGGAGGCAATTTCCAAGTTCACCGACTATGGTGAGTTGTGGACCAGCCCTTGGACGCATGGACAACTGAAAGGGGGGGTGTACAGTGACTCCTTACATCAGCGATGAGCATGCTGAGGCTGCTACGAAGAACGCGAGGCTCAAGCTTGTGTTCCGTCTACTAGATTTTACGATTCAAGACGAACGTATGTTACGCGTTTGTGACTCCAGACAATTTTGGCTCAGGGGCTTGTAGATGCGGAGGAGCTCCAATGGGTGGTGCCCGCCCGGATCACGCCGCCTGTGCTGCAGGAAAGGTGGAATGTAATCGATCAATTCCTCAAGAATTCTATCGACTTGGAGGGGAAGAAAGCGAGCGAAATGCTCAGTAAAAAGACGCACAGGCGTCGAAGGCGGCGATCTCCTTCACTCGGTTCCGACGTCGAGCTTCCAGATGACGAACCACACCGTCGTAAGAGAGACAAGAAGAAGAAGGAAGAGAAGACATACAAGTCCGCGCAATTTGTCGAGGACAGTGACGAGGAGTACGTGGACATGGAGGCGTTCCTGGAGAGAGAAAGACTGCTGCGGGAGAAGACTGCGCGCGCTGCCGATGAGAGTGGGAAGATTGCCACGATGAGGGCGAGCGGTACGAAGAAGCGGCGCAAGAAAGGAAAGGCGTCCAAAGTGGTGGGCGCTGATGAGGATGATCCGGTCCCCGTCGGCAGAGAGTCGCCGCCTGACCATTCTGGCAGTGACGATGAGATCTTCAAGTCCCTACGGAGTAGTCGGTCGCCGTCCCCCGCTCCCCCGCCCAAACAGCGACCTAAGCCGCGCCTAGTTCACAAGGCCAAACCTCCCGCCACAACAATTTCTATCTCGAGTGACTCTGAAGGGGAGGTGGAGGTATCGCCCTCGATATTTGTTGGACCCCGAGCGACGAGGAAAGGTCGTCTCGTGTTATCTGACGATGATGAGTAGTTATTTGACGTATGATACGTTCCCCATAGAGGTCTGTGTCAGTGTAATGATTTTTGTTTTCCAATAATTCATCTTTTGTAGGAAAATGTCCACTGGGAGTAGGGGAACGACTGGCTCGTTGTTTGGATCCCTTGTGGACGGTGTCCCAGCAGCGAACACGCATACCTCGGCTTGCTCGGTATAACAATAATGACCGCTGCCCGGTATTCTATTGAGTTAATGCGCCGCATACACGACGTCTAGTAGCACCTCAATCCGATCGCTCCATTTCTTCTGGGCGGTCAGTCGGTGTTGTTTCACCTATTATGCGTCCTTCAGTGATACCGTCGAGCTGTCGAGCGACCTTCTTGCGGCGCCAAGACCGCCGGGGGCCCGGACAACATCGCAATCTGATAAAAACTGTTCCCCTTGATCTTTTTACTCGCGCGCACGCTACCCTGCAGATCGTACGGTGATTTCCATTGCCAAACCAAGAATCATGCAGATTCCGGTGCGTCTCGTGATAATGTCCGTCGAACTTGAAAAACGCCACGACGTCTGCTAAACATGTTATCTAGTACCCGCTACTTCCCGACTGTTCAACTTGATTGTCTGGGCAGGGACGAGTTCCCCCCGCATCCCCCACCCGGGCCTGTGAGTTCCCATCCCGAATCAGTTGCTCGGATGTGGTTATATATGTTTGAATTTGCGTGCAAACAGCCAATCAGGATCAGCTGGGAGTTTATGTCACACGCGGCCGCTCAGGCTTTGCTCGCGCACGTTTCATGCTGCTCCCTTTGTCCGCATGTAACGCGATCAACAATCAGAGGATGTGACACACAACCCCGCCCCGCACTAGCAGACCGCCGGCACCATCCTGCCTCTTCGAGTTCACTGTCGTCCCTTACCAACTCTTCCCTTATCTGGAGTTTTCTCCCCTCGTCTTATTCGTTGAGAACGGAAGAAGCCGTCCCCCTAATAGTGGCTCCCTGCATTTTTGGGGGACTTTATTTCTTTCCTTCTCCGTTGGAATCGAAACCAGTTTCATTCCCGGGTCCAGGTTCTGGTTTTTCGTTTCGTTTTTTTCCCTTCATTTCGGACGAGCAATCAGATTAATCAAGATTAATGCTCGCCGTTATCCTGTTGTCGGTGGGATGAGGAACCCATAATTAAGTGTGACCTGCGATACTTGCCTAATGTGCTCGTCCTTACATACAAATGTGCATCGCATGACTAAATTCTGCGCATCTGATGGCCGTTGAATGTTGCGTTTAGCCGCGTCGAGATTTCAAACTAAAAAAAGGACCTTCTTCTCCTCATGGCCCCCTCTGAGAATCAAGAAGCAAAACACACAGAGGGTCGCGGGACTAACCACGGAAGAAATATTGATCCTAAACAATCAAACTCGCCAGACACCGCCCCAACAGCCTTTGAAAGGCTTTCCTTTTTTTCTTTGCATGGAGACTGTCATGGGACCTCTGGGTTTACTTCCAAGGGCTTCTTTCGCCATCGTTTTTTTTCTTTCCACGAGCAAATCATGAACGCGCTACACGGAAGGTCCCATTTTATCTCGGTTAGATATGCCTTGAGCTTTCCACGAGGCTGGTTAATTGTCCTTACAAGGTTTAATTACTATGAATCTCGGTTTCCCGCCCATGATTGAAAAGGAACGACGAAGATTTGGACACGTTCAGGTTCGCGGAAAAGCTCACCGGTGATATAGGATCAGAAACGGGCCGCATCCGCCGGAAAACACAGTGGGATATCGCGTCCCGTTCCAACCCACGTGAAAAACGAACAGGAAAAAAAAGGGAGGGAACAAGTTCAGCGAATCACCGAACCGCGTGGACACAACAATACGACTCACCAATCAGAAAACGAGTTTTCAATCTACTTTTTTTTTTTTTTTTTTACTGGATGGCAGTGGCGCAACAGAACGCGCTTGACAGAAAAAGGACATTACTTTCATCGAATTTGATTTGGCTCCACCTTGCATGCCCGGATGAAGAGTTTCGTTCACTTTGGCCATGTCCGTTTTCATGAAATGGCCAGAAAAGGGAGGGATGGACGGGACACGTGTTTCGGCTCCATGGGTATTGGCTCGGTCTGGGTGTGTTGCACGCTTGCAGCGATGGAATCGTACAGCGCTGGGTCCATTTTACGGAATGCGCTTGCGGGACCCAGCCAGAACGATTGAGGGTTGTGTACGCTTGTTTTAGGTGGTTGCAACAATTATTCTTAGTCGGCTGGCCACAATCTCCCCACTCAACCGCCCCAAGGTGAGGAGGACGAAGGTTATCCCTCGACGAATGTCGACACGGAATTGATAGGTGCTGATGAGTACGTACTTTGCGTGATAAAGCTGTGAACGCGATGATCGATCGTTCAACTTCATGGTCTGAGCATGACATATGAGGGTAGCCCGATGATAGATCAGATCTGGAAGAAACTTGCACAGCCTTTGCGTGGGAGTTCGGCATATGCCGATTGAATTGAGTGGGGCAGTGGAGATACGATGCTATAGATGCGGTGACCGCAAAGGTTGATTACTTGCGATATGGAGACAATAAGGCCTACAAGCCACAGGCGAACCAGTCAGTCAGCGGCATTCGCTACCACGCTGAAACATGTTTTCTGTTTTCTTTGCTGAGGTAGGTTGCAGGAAGATCGAAGTATTTCACAGCAAAGGGGTGCCGATGATAAGGACTTGCAGGGTTGAAGCTTGAAGTGGCCAGTCACGGGATGACAAGTGGAGATGAGATGTGCGTGTCGGATCTCATCGCGCTTAAAAAAAGTTCCGGCCGCGTATGTGTATCTAGGATACAGCAAAGGTGGCCGCCACCGAGCTCGTTGTAGAGAGGATGCTGCTGGTCTGCGTACCCTTGCGTACCGTGCTATACGATAGGACACGTTGCGTCAAGGACGTGATAGCCGGCGTGATCAAGTGTGCGTACTGATAAGGAAAGCCGCAATTAAAGGCCGTGATTTGACTCATCAAGGATGGAGACAAAGTAGAGTTAGAACTGGTTGGATGGCGAGTGGATATCCAATGGACGTACCTGGCATGGAACTGTAGACATTGGACGGCCTCCTGGGACGAGATCGCCATAAAATGCCTTATTGACAAGGTCCGGAAATGGAGAGATCTCAGGAAGAGCGGAACGTGACGGGGTCCCTGAAATCGAGCCAAGTACTACTCAAGTGACATTGTCTGCGAAGCCAATGGAATTGGGTTTTGATGCTCGCCGTGGGTCCTCGGGATGCAGCAAGGCAGGACGTGTTCAATGGCTACACCTGCACGATGATACTGTACTTGAATTGTTACACTTGGGGGACTGTGCTCAGCGAAGCACGCTGTAGCAAAACGAAAATGGAGGTATCGCGGACTTCAAATTGGAGCAGTCCGAATAAGGAAAGACGGATCCAGACTCAGAAGAGTATTTGGCTGATCGGGGATCAACAAAGGAACAGGTAAGGCACCGCGGCAGCAACCGCAAATTGCCGGTAATTTTCTGGTGAAAAGTGGGAAATTGTTTAAAAAAAGAGCGGAGGAGGACATGGATTGGCAGCTGCTGTCTGCACATCATGTGCGATATCGTGTAGGGATCTGGAGTTGACGGCGTGCATACGGATCGGGGACTGAACTGGGAGATGTCCATGGGAAGGATGGGATGTTGATTGCCTGTCTTTTCCAAGGGTTCGTGGGTTCTTGGAGATTTGATTTGAGATTTGGAGGAAGAGAGTTGCTTTGCCACCAGGGTCGAGTTGAAGACATGTCGGCTGATTTGACCAAGCGAATAATTCGACTGTAATTCGGAATCCGAGGCACAGCGCGGGCGTCTTTGCGGTGTCCAACGCCAACTATAATAACTCTCCCTCTTTTTTTTCAACCCCGACCTCTTCCTCCCTCTCCAAGTTACGTGATAACGTTACATGTCCTCGATGGCTCAATCCGCTGCTGAATCCGTCTCGTCACAGCAGCCCGATCGTCCAGAGCGCAGCCGTAATGCAAAGGCCCAAGCTCGCCATCGTGCAAAGAGAAAAGCCTACATCGAACAGGTTCGTCCTCCTCCTCGTCGCGGAGAACACTTGAAGCTCCGCGTACGACAACGCGAATCAAGACGCGTTTGCTTAACCTTCCTTGACAGCTCGAGCAGACTGTCACAAAGCTACAAACCGCACTCGGTTTTACTCCCGACCAGGTAGGGGCATTGCCCCCTCCGCTCGTCAAGATTCGTGAGTTAGAGCAGGAAAACGCCCGCCTCCAAAAGGAAAATGACGAAATGAGGCGCCTTCTGGGGGAGTCAGACCACAGGCATATCTCCTCTGAATATCGAAGGCATTCCGTCAACTCGTTCCATGACTCTCGTGGCTGCGACCGCGACTTCAAGAAACGCAAGATGGACGATCTTTACATTGTAAGTCGTTGCGCAGTTGGCGCCTACGTGAAATTTTACACTCCCTCGCCAGGGTTCCGACGCATCTCACCCCGACACCCTACCGCGCCCACCTCCCCTCACAATCCCCCAACCACTCTCACATCACCAATACAGCAACATCCCATCCCATAACTCTGCTTCCGGTCACGGTGTCTCGAGCAACGGCTCTTCACTGTTTAACCTGCATGCCCCTGCCTTCCACCAGATGCCAAACACGCCATCCGGTTCCAGCTCAACATCGAGCCCTCCATTTTCGGCGAGTATCATTCCCTTGCCGCCCATTATTTCGTGAGGCTGCGGACACAATAATGACCTTTTCGTACTTTCCACCCACCAGCAGCCTGCCCAAATGAATCACTCGTCGCACTCTCCCGCAAACAGTCGCCCCAGCTCATTATCACATACGACGCTCCCCAACAATTACCACTCCAATCACTACGGGTCCGTGAAAGTTGAAGATGATCATCATTATGGCGTAAGTGTACGCAATTTGTTGTAATATTCGGTTCCTAAACGTCAATGCCAGTCCTCGAACCACCACAACCACAACGGACAGTCGAACCACTACCACACGACGCTACCTCCGTTCGCACACACTGTACCAGAGTCTGACATTGACAGCTGGCATGCTCATACCTATTCGGCTGAACGTGGCGGGCAAGTCCATCGATAGACCTTTCGCGTGATGCACTTCTTTTCTTTCGTTTTTTTTTTGTAGAATATACCCCGTTTATTGCTATCGCCGCATATCGTCAGCTCGCCACTGCATTCAGTGTTCTCTAGAGTCATCCACATTTTACTAATACTTATTTTCTGCATTGTAAAGACTTATTCAGGCATTCTAGTGGATGTGTGCATGCATGTATAATACTCGTAGGCCTCCTAATGTAAATAGCCTATTGTTTCTCATGTTAACAGTGTTGACAACATGCAAACACGGTCATCCAGTGACTGACTGACATGATCGAGGAAACGGTCGTTCTGTTGACACCCTTCGATCATTTTGATGGCCTTTGAGTAAGCACTTCAATTTACCTATAACTTGTGGAGATCTGTGTTACTCAACACTTACGTACTCCCATCGCACATCGCCCTCCCCTTCTCCGATCTTCTCACTGTCAGTACTCTCCTCCGACGTGTTCGGGCCGTGCGATCAACCATTGACAGACATGTCGGGAGTGTGACAGGAATGAGAATTCATGAATTCCCCGTACCGAACATCTGCCGATGGCGGATTCAGATGGGGCTAGTCTATTCTCGTTCTGATGGAAACCAGCGCGCATTAGACGCTTTAAGCCAAACTTCCCAGTCAAACCTCTCATCGCCGCGTCCGAACTTTGATCTCCTCCGCTCAGGAAGCACACTCTAGCCATAGCTATTCTGCTTCCTTTTTTTTCTTGTTCTCAATTGACTTGGACCGATCTGCTGAATGGAAGAACAAGGGTCTATGATTCGGAGTCGTGATTCGGATTCCGACTCAACCCGCATCGGTGTTGGTTCGAGCACCGCGAGTGGGTTTCAGAATCAAATCGCGTTCTGTGAGTGCGCCGACCCCAGTTCGTGGGTCCGATGTTCAAACTCAGTAGACGTGGATGGATGCCCAGGCCGGCCAAGAGGATCTTCTCAGTTTCTCTTGTCAACCAGGGCGATTCAGAAGATGCCAAGGGTGGAGCATACTCTCCCAAAGGTAGGTCGTTTCACCGAAATGGTTGATCGCGGCCCATCGAGTGGTAGTAACTGGGGATAACCTTACTGATCTGATAGCTTGCGCTTTGATCGTGGCAGCTCCAACGAGGCACGGCCTCCCTCACAGGGATTAGGACGAGTGTGATGCTCCATGTTGATCGCAAGGGATTGAATGGACACCACAGCCAAAGCAGGTCTACAAACGTGACGTGCAATCGTCCACGATGACTCACTATCTACTACAAGGAGCTGTTTTTGGACAACAATGCACGCCACTGATCAATCCACCACTTGTGGATACCCCTGTGGACATCCAACCCTGACGGCGTACATAACATGCAGTCGTGCTCTGCATATCGCTAAATCTACAACAGTTTAATCCCCCTATATTCGCTATGCCTTCAGCCGAGCCTGTCTGTGCGGCATCCTACGTTCCCCGTCGCTGGGCATCGGGCACGTTTCCAGTTTCTAGAAACTATAATTTGAGACAGATGTTGTATAACTACTCGCGCTCGGAAGGCAGGGACTATGCTGAAGGGGCTTCTTCCGACCAAGTCATTCCTTCATTCCCCTTCAGCAATGTCCCCATATATGCTGATACAGTTGATCTCGAAAGTAAGTTCACCCCCATCATTCAGTCCACGACGGTGACTTATGCTCTGTGGCTCATTCAGCGCTGGCGTTTCATGACTTTTGGGGTTGTCTCTTGACACCCGAGAACGTGGCATCCCGCATCCGCACGGACGATCTCCGTTATCATGTCTGGGTCGCTACCAAACGCATCATGGAGTCTGGAATGTGAGAAAATGATGTCCATCTGGACCCGCTTTCTATTGTTTCTTATCATGTACTAGAATCAACCCCACCGACGAGGAAGCGCTCCTCACAGCGGTGACGGACCAATTCGTGAGTTCGCCTTCTTATAATGCTGTCATTACCGCGTTGACTGTTCGCGTTCATTATCATAGATGGTAGAACTGAGCCTGGTCCTCCTCGACCTATGTCCAGGCCCTGTCGTGGTCTTTATTGATCCGCGTCTTCACGATAACACCGAACAGATGGTAGCGAGGGCGGCTACGATGGTGACCAAGTTTGATCAAGCTAACGTGAGGCGATGGAGAATCATTGTTACGGTTCGGGACTTCCGTTCATTCCTTGGCATATTCGTTCTTGAAACTGATTTCCGGCGGCTTTTTGGATAGTTGCCTGCGACTGAAGAGGGCATTCGGGCTGCTAAAGTTCTTACTGATCGATATGGCATACAAACGAACCTTTCGTTGGTATCGTGCCTACCCCATGCTTCTGCGTGCATCGAAGCAGGTGCAAAGATGGTGACTATGAGCGTAGAACCGGTGAGAGGGGCTCGAGATCGATTCGAGTCGAAGACGCTGACGATTCTCGATCTAGATCATGGAATGGTTCGAGCAACAACGACGAATGGCTACTCGAGTGGAATACATATCGCAAGAGCACCCTGGAATCGAGACCATTCAATCGTGTGCCTCCTTTATACGTCACAACAAAATCAACACCACTCTCGTTGCGACCGATTTCCGGATGGTGATCCCCCCCCCTCAGTCCTGTGTCGTAACAGTCGATACTGATTACTACAAACAGTGGGCCCAGTTGAAGCAATTCGGTGGCATAGGAGGTGCTGCTCTCAAGAAAAGCCAACTCGACCAAATCCCAATGCAAAAACTGACAACATGGTATCCCCGATCGGACGACGGATCACCCGCCACGATGAACGCTCTGCAGGCAGAGTTCCCCTCCGACTATCTCAAATCGAAGAAAGGCTTCCTGGCAGCTCTCCCTGCCGAATACCGCAGCATGATTTCCGCCGTACTCTATGTTCGTTTGACCAAGATGCAGGTTCATATGGAGACAATCGAAGCTATCGTTTGGAATGAAGTCAAACGCCGTATCGATCTCGAGAAAGTACCGCTCGATCACCTCTATCGTCGTCCCTCCATACCGGACAACGACCCACGAACGCTACGCAGGTCCAAATCCTCCAAACGATCAAGGTCGACTTCTAGGTCCAAGTCCAGTTCGAGACAAGACAAGGTACCCGTGGACAAAGCCTCTACCTCTAAGAAAATGGTCGAAGGGGTCGATTACTTTTGAATTTGAATGGACCTCTTAGATCACGCACATAGACCCTGCATTTTTCTCCACCCCAGCGCTCCACACCTCCACATTTGTATACCCACACATGCAAACCGTACCTACTTTTATGTTTGTATGATTTATCTCCTTTCAGCATGTCAAGAATGATGATTACATTCAAGTTGTTTGCTTAAGCTTGATCAATAAGTTGATGGGCAGCGCTCCAGGTAACTCAGGTACGCAGATCAGGACAATGAACGAAAGCAGAAGTCCGCCACTTGAATGCCTTTTACCCTTTGATTGCGCCGTTACTCTCTTTGTCCACATGTTCGAGACATGATCCTCCATCGAGGTAAAACGCGCCACAGAACGGCAGCCGATCGACGTCCCCCTGTCTGCTAGAGACACAACGACATGCGTGTGCAAAATGGCTCCACGGGCGGGCGGGCGCCTTCAGCTGGTACCTGAAGGCCTGACAGCTTGGAGCACTTCCACGCGTGAAGCGAACGCTTTTGGCTGTCCAAGTTCACTGACACTGTCCCCCTTCGCTTCTCAACAAACAAACTCCGAGTGGTCGAGCAGACAGGAATATTGAAAACCATTATATCGACACATATCCGTATCGATGTCCGATGATGATGATGATCGTTGAATTCTGATCTTGAATACCGATGGAGCCCCCCCTCGAGTCCTTTTTGCCAGCAAAGTATACATTGTCGGTGGCTTTTTGCATTTTCTTCTTCGTGGTCTCCGTCCGGAGCCTCGTTGTCTCCGCAGATATATGAACGGATGCGGCCACTGGCGGGTGTTCTCGGCCCTGCTCAGCAGCAGCTCAGCACGAATTTATCTCTGGCTAGGCGAGGATCGGGGAGGTCCAGGCTGAACAACCACAACACGATTAAATGCTACGTCCTGTGCAAGCAGACAAAGTTCCAGATCCGCCAGTGGGAAAAAAAAGGATGAATATAAAAAAATCTGCAAGACCGCACACTTGCCTTCGATAGCCCAAACGGCCCAATCCGGACCGACCCAGCTTCAGAGCACATCCCAGACAAGTTACGCTGTCATCGTGACCGCGGGCCCTGGGCTTTTCGTCTGCCAAGAATTCCTCTTCTCCAAATCGTCAACTTTTTTTTGCTTTCCGGTGACAAGATCTGCCTCGGCAGCGGGAATCGTGCTAGTCCGGAAGTAAACTTTGTATCCCACCCACAAATCGACAAAAAGAGGAACAACAATATATGATCCAGACAGGTGTCAATTATGAAACGGAAATGAAACCACGAGGTACAGGAAAAGTTGACTTACGTGATAATAAAAAAGGGAATGCACATGGCAGGGACGTGCTGAAACCTTGGGAAAGCATTTCTTGGTTTTGCGATAAGAAAATTAGGGTGGGAGACATTGCTTACCATTAAGTGTTAGGACGAGCCACGTGAAGTAGAGGGCAAACCATTTCTCCAAACGGTTGAAGCGGAGCCTTCAAGTTGTAGGACAAAGTATAACGATTAACCTCTTGCATTTTCAGCGCGCTGAATAACGAAATCAGCTCCATGTTGGATTGGGTGTGAAGGTTAACCCAACATGTGCGTGTCAGATATGCACATCCACGTAATGGCGCCGAAACTTGTAAAAACCAGCCAAAGGCTTAACAGAAGCTATTTCAGCGGCGATCGAGTGGAAATAAGAAAAACCTTATTGTACTGACCAATGGAGCTCGAAGAACTTGCGCTGAGAAAAGTATTTATGAGCAGTGCAGGCCAGGGGATTCCCCATCGGTTTACTTTGGCGAATATTTGTGGCGCTTTCCGCTCAACAGCCAGACCGATAAGTACTATAATGCCATAGAACCGATGTAGAGATCCGAATTCGATGCACTTAGCACAAATATGAGGACGACGGCGTTGGTGACATTGTTGATGATTATAACACGTACGCCGGCTAAAGGTGTGGTTGTTGGGAATCAGACAAGAACGCATGGAGAAGTGTACCCACAGATCAACCGCGAATGGAGAGGCAACCACCCCAGCTTTGGACGCATTGGCAACGAATAAGGGCTGAATCAGGACCGGTAATGCACGATAGGGTGAGAAGGATCAAAGTGTCGGATACTCACGTTATTTGTGCTCGGAACCGTCAAGCTTGATCACGAAAGTCCCTCCTATATAGAATACGACGATATGAAAAAAAAAAACATTCTTCTGATGACTTGTGGCACGTTCTTCCTCGGATTTTGCGTATCGCCTACAGTTATCCCAATCAACTCTGTCCCAAGAACAGGGCTGTGGTCAGGGTGCTCCAGAAACCAAGAAATTGGCACAGGCCCCTGTTGTGCCAATGCGGTCATGATGGGGATTTCCGCCAAGATGATCAGTCCCATCAGTCGAACTCCCAAAAGACACATATGCCCAACATGTTAACGTACAAAATAGCAGAACAGGGGGTGAAGTTGAGCGTTCTCACTCGAAAGATATAAATCACTGTCACGCATTTGTCAAGGAAGTCAAGAAGGCGCTTGTGGTACTTACCCATCCAAATTTTTATGAGAACATATAGTGTCCATTACTGAACCATTGCACCCGCGGCACTGACGTTGTTCGTCTGAATGAAATAGTTGAAGAGATGGTTCAAGTTGCATCCCAGTGCAAAGCCGAACGCGGGATCGACGTAGCGTGTCGCGTAAGCAGCGAAGCCTTCCTTATGCGGACGATAGGCTCGCATTTCTCCCAATGCGATGAAAACAGATGAAACCCATGAAGGAGCATCCGGACCAGAGGCACCTGGACCTCTTCTGACGAGCGCAGTGCCACAACCTATGATGAGGTTAGTTCCCAAAGAGCGGCCAGGTTAGCATCATGGTCAGTGCAGAAAGGAAATCAAAGAACGCTGTCGGCACGCACCGTGATGATGATAGAGACCTGCCTCGAATTCAACAGAGCTGGTTAAAATCGTCGCAATGATCTCCAAAGTACTAGTGCAAATCATTCATGAAGTAGACAGCATTGGTTGTCGAAGTACGTTGGAGACTTGGGAGTCACGGTGTAATGTTGAGCTGGTAGTGACCCGGAACTCCGGGTCATCCCGATATGGCAAGTGTAGTGTTCCGATTTGCAGAGTCCGAGTCTCCCTTCGAGTTACACCCTCCTAGCTAGTTTGACATTGGCTGGGCCCAGATATCCACATGGCTACCCATCTATCTTCAAAGGAGGACTACGAGGGTCTGTTAGAGAAGTACGACACATGGATGTTCGATTGTGACGGAGTGTTATGGCACGGAGATCGCCCTATCGGAGGTGCGGTCGAAGTGCTTGATACCCTGCGGAAGCGAGGCAAGTCCACATGCCACACACCCTTCCGAATGTCTGAACGTGGATTCACTCAGGGAAGCGTCTTCTGTTTGTGACGAATAACGCGAGCAAGTCTCGGAAGAGTTACAAGGGCAAATTCGACCAGCTGGGCATCCAGGCCTCGGTGGTAAGGCAATTTTGTGCTGATGATCGACGCGAATGACTGGTTTGCCTTAAAGGATGAGATCTATGGATCAGCATATGCCGCCGCAGTATACATCTCGTCCGTGATGAGGCTTCCGAAGGACAAGAAAGTATATGTGATCGGGATGTCTGGGGTTGAACAAGAGTTGAGAGAGGAAGGAGTTTCTTTCATCGGTGGCACGGTACGCTCTAGATCCATTCTCTCCGGAGTTCCGAATAAATCTCAGGAATATCGCCACTGGCTAGGATCCCGCAGATAACACACTCGAGCCGTTCTCGCTCACCAGCTTCACATTAGACACGGACGTGGCCGCCGTTTTGTGTGGTCTTGACGTGAAGATCAACTATACGAAACTCTCAAAGGCATTCCAATACCTTACTCGTAACCCTGGTTGCCAGTTCCTCGCCACTAACGATGACAGTACATACCCGAGTGCAGACGGTTTGCTCCCTGGAGCTGGCTCCATCAGCGCACCGCTTCGTTTCGCCTTGGAAAGGGATCCTATCAGCATTGGCAAACCTGCAAAGACAATGTTAGATTGTATCCGGGCGAAGTGAGTGTCGAGGCACCATCTGGTTAGTTCAAGCGCTAACGATACCTCCGCCAGAGTCGACTTTGATCCTGAACGTACCATTATGGTCGGAGATCGGCTAAACACCGACATACTATTCGGACAAGCTGGTAACCTCGCGACGCTCCTCGTTCTGACAGGTCAGTGACTTAGGATTTCCCCGTGAATGCTCGTGACAACAACACAACCCAGGGATAACTTCGAAGGAGGAAATCACAGGGCCCAACGCCTCCCCAATAGTACCCACATACGTTACCCAATCAATAGGCGATCTTCGTACAGTGGGTTCTAGCTAACCGCGGGACTCCTGTCGAAATAGATAGATTGCCAAATATCATAGATTCAACACTGTCAGTTACTTTTGAGTTTCGACGGTTGAGATCGAATGTGCTCTTCAGCAAGCCATTTAACTGCATTGAACACAAAGGCTGAGATAGCCCCAATAACGTAACCCCCAATACTGCCAAGTAGAGGCGTTAATGGCCATGCCTGCAGGGAAGATGAGCGGAGTTTGCGCAGGGGACTCGAGGTGAGTTTACCTGCCAAGGTCGGTCCCAGTCGAGGGCGATAGGAATAGCTCCAAGCCAACTACCTACGACGGTTCCAATAGCTGGGTAGACCATAATGCATTCCAGTGTGTTCCTGGGCCTGTGCGAGAGTTTAGAGTGAATGAAACGATCCACTTTCTGCCTCACTCACGATAGTTCCGCGAAGAGCCGCGTCCAAGTCAGTCTGTTGACCATTGACGCCGTGTCTGAGGTAAGGGAGGGGAAACCAAGCACGAACGCTGGCGTGAAGGCGGCTAGAATGGCAACCACGAATGCTATGAGGGCGGTATGCAAGTCATGGCTTCACGGCGGTTCGATTAAAATGAACCAGGCAGCCAGGGTGAGCATACTCACCTTGTCAGTGGTGCCCCAAACAAGACAAAGACAAGGTACGACGCCAGGGTTGCAATCAAAGTGAACGCAGAAGCTTCTGCTAGTTTCTGAGAATAAATCGACACATTAGAACAGAAGACGCAATGAGTGTATCCTCGCACCGCGAACCAGAGACGGTCGAACTTTACACGATCTAATTTGTTTTCGGCTTCTGTCCCCGCGGCAGTCTGCTTGAAAGACCAACTCCTCACCCAGTTTGCCCACCAAACTTGCAACAGCGTAAGCCCACCAGCCACCCAGCCCAGCGTTGACAACGGATTGGCGGTCATCGCGTCCATGAAATCCGATTGAGGCCTATCTGTCTTCTGTGTTGCCAGCGGTCCGAAAAGACGCGTCGTTTGAGGCAGGTAAAAGGCGGTGAAACCGATGAGCAGCAAGTGTACTCCAAGGACGGAGGCATATTGGGCGAATGGAAAGAAATCTGACGGTGGAGGAATCAACGCCGTCTTTTCAGATTTCGGTTTTGCCTTGACGCTCCTGTTCTCGTTCAGGCCGTCGCCAGTGGTACTCGGCCTGGCGACCTTGGACTTCTTCGTTGGCATACACAACGATCAGCCGAATAGCGGAATGAACAGGTTCTGTCCGAAACTCCCGGTGGGGCTAATTGACAGGCGTTTGCGGTACTACCTCAGTTGCTGGAGGTGAGCGTTTGTATTGGCCAATTGCAAGTCGGCTACTTCAATTATCCAAGTACGTTAGTACGATGGTACAGTGCACACGATGCAATTATGGGTAAGTTAGAGACCACCCACTTTCCCACTAGCTTATAATGCCACCCTTGTGTGACTTTTGACCCTCTGGCTCTGACAATCCTCAGCTCGTTGTTCCTCGCCTTCAGGCTCGTACTAGTTACATGCTTTCAACCCTACTCTGCCACGGTATCTGGGTGACTCAGGCTGCCAACGGAGGTGAGCCGTCCTTGGATACAATCTCAGGTAAACCAAACTTGAAGCAGACACAGAATTCGTGACCTATGAACGGCAGCATCCTTTTAACTACGACAACCTCACAATCTTCCGAGCTGTTCCGGCTCAGCGAGTACTCTGTCGGTTAGTCGAGTTGTGCTGTATCGGTGAAGCAGATTGACCGATGTTCATGTGTCTCAGCTGCTTCCTTCTCAATTGTCGTATGGGACGCCTTCTTGACGATCGGAGATGAAGTAACTTATATCTGGCCGTACGTTTTGCATATTTTGCTATTGACAATCGTCTGCAACGATTATTGTGCTGTAGTAAACCACGAGGGGCATATCTCAAGTGGCTGTACCTTTTCGCAAAATATTTTGCACTCGCCTTGCAGACGTGAGTTTGCTCTTTTTTCTTTTGTGCACTGGTCTGATCGGGACTTAATCTGTCTACACCAGAGGCATTTTTAACTTCCACGCAAATTTCCTTGCATACCACCCCATTCCCGCCCTCTGGTGCGGCGTTTATCGTGGCCTTCAGGTAGGAGGCTCGCAATTGCTTATGATCACTTTTGATATGGTCTTGCTCCTCCGAGGTGAGTCCCTCTGTGTCTTACGTATCATCGACTGACAAAGTAATAGTATATGCCCTCCACGAACGGAAAACACCGGCCATGTTGCTCGGCGCTTTCGCTGTCTTGGTCGAATTCGCGACTGCTGTCGCGGGCAACTGCTTGGTCATTCCGGTGATTTTGTACGACTCTGCTTGCCTGGTGATTGGATTCCCGAAGAACGTCATCATACTCGTCGTGGGGACCCTCGTATCTCAACTGACGCTTCTATGGTTGGCGTATCGCAAGAAGGCAAGAGTTGTTCGTGCCGAACGGGGACTCAGGAGAACTTCTGTGGCCTCTATCACCATACGAGATGGTGTGATCGCATTCGTTTGTATCGCAGGTCAGTCAGGCAGTCCGTACATCCCGAGAGAAATTCGATGCTGAGATACTAGCGTCCATGTGCCAAAAGCTCTGTGTGTAGTGCTTTTAGGATCTCAACTCGCCAACAGCTCGGTCATGAACATGGTTCTTTTGTGAGTTTCGCCGCTCTTATGTAATGTCGCCACTATATAATGCTCCATCGAAAGTTGGTTTCCTGTGTTTATATCCATCGCGGTAAGTCATGGCTTCCCTGCTGTCATCGAGGAGCTGATAGAGCGGTTTCCTGTTTTCCCTTAGACCTGTCGCCTGATTATGAACCCCCATCGAGTGTCTCATACAGAGGTCACCACCCAACGGCTATCTACAGACATTTGGAGACCGGACTACGAGATGCAGACGCAAAGTTCACAGACCCCTCCATAGTTCCTGGGCGTTAATCCAAGCATATGATTGCTCTTAATGAAGGCTCATCGCTGGGTTGCGGTATTCATTCGCGCTGCTTCGAGTTCTGAGAATGGACTTCACGGTAGCTAGTGAACAAATCCGGGCCAGCGAGATCGAACTCGCTTCGAGACGTATCGTCAAATTTCAACGGTACACAGCAAAGTACAGTAGTGCAAGGGCAGACACATCAGGGATCATTTGGACCCATCTCGATGTCAGGGGTAGAGGAAGCTATGTGCCGCGATAACAATCTAGCCATGGATGTTTTGTAAACTTGAAGAACAAATTTACGCGGCAACGCTATGGTCGGTGTTCCGGACCACCATGCTGGGGAAAGCGCAACAATAAAGGTTGCGGTACCAATTGCAAATGTGAACCAACGGGCGGCACCGTTTAAGACTGTGAAAACGAGGAACGAGATTGCCATCACAAAGTAGAACATGCTACATCACGCGTCGATAGCAAGTTTACCTCCGAGTCAGTTCGAATGGGGTAGTGATGCGAAGGCGGACAGCTTACCCCCACATAATGAAAGCACGAGGGCAGCTATACATGATCGCCAAGCACTCGACATCGGACAATTTGGAAGCCACTTTCACCATGAAGGCACCCTGCCAACTCGTCAGCAATGCCCCAGAAACAAATAAATTGGATCCCACAGCCTCCTCGACGGACTCATCCGAATGGTCCTGATTTTGACGAAGAAGGAGCACTGACATAGCAATAGAACCAACGGAGCTAAACGTGGATAGGGTAATAAAGATGAAAGCGACGATGTGCAGCGTGTCGCTCAGGTTTAGAAGAGGTAGTGCCATGAAACTGAGATCAACAGCCAGCATGACAGTGGACTGAAGATACTAGCGTCAGTGGGACTATCCAACGAGGGAATCAACCGCTGGTGGGGATACATACATATGTCGTTAAGTTTCTCCATTCGGTGCCCAGCGAGTCCATGAACCGTTGCCAGCGCAACTTATTCAGTGTCTTGTCAACCCAGATCTTGAGCAACTGACGGAGTTGATCATGCGGCACACAGAAGAGAACGATGTTGATGATATAAAATAACGGTGATATTGTGCCATGCATAGGGTCGTCCTTGAACGCAGACTCATCGGCCTTCACGCGTGCACCGTGCAGGCCATGGAAGTTGTAGAGCTTGATTTGTGCTGCGATTACGCTGAGTAATGGATCGTAAGACCATTGTCATCCAACTTACTGAATATTCTCATCAACCGAGCTGTCGAGGTAAATAAAAGAAACATGCGCTAAAAGGGAAACATACCTAACATGCAAGTGTGATATCCGTTGGGCTTCTTGCCAGTGATAACCCTCTGTGTGCCGTTGCCGGGTACTCGAGAACCTCCCGCCGACTCTGATTCTTTGCCCACCAAGGTTTGTGGAGTGTGATCTGTGGCTTCTGGCGAGGGTAATTCTCCGCAACAGTGATCGTCATTCAGAGGGTCTTTTCCCTCGCCTGCAGGATCTGCTCCAGCACTTGAGTGCTGCTCGGCGAGCTCTCCTGGGATAGAGCTACCTTCCTTTTCGTCTGTCGATTGTTCCTCGACACACTTCGCTGGGGATACTTCCTGTTCTTGCTCACCCCCCGAGTGCTGCTCCATGAGCCCTCGCGATTCTGGTTCTCTGTCGTCTCTGCCCTGTGCCAATTGCTCTTCTATGAGTTTTGACGATAACCCAGATTTATCCTTCTTCTCGGAAGGTGTTTTTGGTAGCTCCTGTGAGGTGGCGATTGCTTGCGATTGAGCTTCATCGCCATTTGAGTACTTTTCTATAGGCCCAATATAGACCCTTGTGAGGACGAGAAATATGCTTTATACCAGAGATAACAATCATTACCTTGGATACTCCTCACAACGTCTAGCATCCGTCCAATATCATCGACAGAAAATGTCATTAGTGGATCGGTGGATGTCATCAACTCTACAAGATGGGCGACGATGATCATAGACAAGACAGCGACGAAAAAGATTGACTACTGACCCGTCGTTGAGTAAAGTAACATATCCTGCAGGCGTTCGCATAGCTTTGGGTCAACAGAAAGATGATTTGGATAAAATTCACAGTGTCGCCTGGAGGACGGATCATGTTTAATCTAACTGTGCACGCACAACGTCAACAGTTGGAGGATCGACGCAAACGGACCGACGTACTATCGTCAGCGAAAGATACAGAGTACAGACCAAAACTGGTCCTCCAGCGCACACTCTACGAGCTCAGTCATAAGAAATCAAATGAACTGCGAGTGTCACGTACTAATGTAATTCTCTTCGTCAATCCCCTGCACGTCGCCTAGCATCTCTGTGGGATTGTACTCATCCACCCAAAATATGACCTGTTTGACCTGATCTACGAAGTAGTATTTGCATTCTGTTTCGGGCTGATCTAGATCAATGCTTAGCACGAGTTCTATGTTGTCATCCTGCTCAAGGTAGTCGTCCTCTGTCAACACGTCGATCAAGATACCTGCACAGTAGTTCATGTAGTTCAGGTTGCGTTCGTTAGTTAGATCAATGTCGGTGAACACCGCCTGGCATATTTTCTAGCAGGTCAAGATAGATGGCAGGGAAACAAACACGCACCACTGATTTTGGGAAATGTGCGCAGTCCACTGACTCGATGGCCCAACGCCTGAAGAAGTATACCGCACCATCAGGATGCACCTCACGCTCCCAGTCAGGGACTATGCGCCTAATGCAATAGCAGGTAAGCAAGGTCACGACAGAAGTCACTGAGAAAATAGATTACGGTGAAAAATTCCTCGTCCGAGGCTCGATGGATTTCCAGTTGACGGAAGAGCCCCGAGCTGGCTGAGTACTACATATATTGTTAGGCAAACAGGCAGAAAATTGCAAAGGCATTACAATATTTTGGCTGTCTTCCGCTCGCAATCGCTCGGAGCGAATGGAGTCCAATTATCAATGCTAAGCTCTGCTTGGTTACCGAGTACTGCACTCGCGGCACTAGGAACGTGTGCCAGATCCGAATTTGAGACGGTGGGTGTGATGGCACTGGGAGTTTCTTTGCGAGTCATCTGAGGAATTCAGTTATTCCACAATGCTCTATTTCCTCGCCAATTTACAATAGAGATCGCGGCTTGTGGGTAGAGCACCAGTGGTGACGGGCCGCGACGGTGGAGTGGCAAGGAGTGACACTGGCGGGTCTTGGGCCACCTACTAGCAACTGCCCAGAGAACGTTGCGGGGGGAGTGATGTGTTCCACACGTAGGTGAACGTTTGAACGTGAACCTCACTCAAGGCAGCACCTGAAAAGGAAGGAACAGCCTGGATTTCAAGTTGTTACATTGTTACCTTGCAGGTTTATCAGTAGGCGCTCAGGCCGCCATGTTCGGGGCAATGCGTACACAATAATCTCACACTTGTGGTCCCATGACCGTAACAGTAATACAGTACATGAGGACTTGGGCAAGTTTGACATATCGAACATGGTACAAGATAGCACAATACTAGCAACTTTCTGGCCTCAGCATCTGCAAGGAAGGACTGGGAAATGCCGTGCATTACAGACAGGGTGCGCCTAAGTTATTTTTTCTTGGGCTGGCCAGGTGAGTCAAAGGTGCCAGTACCAGTCATCTTGTACGTACCTTTCCAGGCTTCTTTGTAGAGGCTTGTTTAGTCGAGTTTTTGGGCTTGCTGTGTGTCTGGATCACATGAGCCGGGAGGGTCACACAATCGTCTCGAGATGGTTAGCCTACTGATGCCATGGGTGCGGATCCTCCCCCATCCCCATCCGCCGAGTGGACTGATACTTTGTCTGAGTCCTGACGAACTGCTTCCCAGTTGATCGTAGGGGGCTGTTGTGCCGCCGGTGATTTAACATCACGCAATCGGGGGTACGGTGTGTCACTATCGACAAACGGGAGTGGCGGGGGGATGTACGAACCTGCCAGCTGGAGTCTTTCTTGGGCATCACGAGAGAGCTATGTGGTAGCTTTGGTGAATAGAGTGAAGATGATGTTTGGGAGCCCGAAGGCATCATATCGCTGATATACGAGGTGAACAAAAGGTCCGAGGATGACGCGAACAGCCATGATCACTTACCGGAATCTCATTCAGCCGTCACATCTGCAGATACAGGAAGTCCTCGTTTTACCGGGATTGATACGACAGGGCGCAATTCCCAGCGCAACTTCCTACCCAATCCTCGTAGCAAAACCTTGTGCACATGATGCATTTACTACCTCCGCAGCATGCACAAACCTTGCCGGTTCTCATGGTCTCGAGGTTTCTTCCATTCCCGGTACCTGTAGATCCCTGTAGACTGGAACGATCACCGCCCACTTGCGCCTTCATATCACTGGATACTTTTAGCTCGGAAAAATCCTGAAAAACGACAAATACCACAAATTTTCTCCCGCTCTGATTGCATCATACTTGGGGAGTTTGTCCACGAGCTATTCCTGTTCCATTTCGCCAATGTCACTTTCAGCGCGGAAATGATCAACAATTATTTTCCCTACCCTCCGACATCTCTTGGGCATCTCATTGCGGCCTTGGTAGGGATCCCGTGAGGATGATGGCAAAGCGATCTTCGGATATGCGGTGGTATCAGGTCCAGGGATCCTTTGAGTGGACACCCGTTACCATTGCAGAGGCTAACTGCGGAGGAAGCCAGAGATTCCCAGACTAGCTGTGTGAGCCAACGTGCTACCAACCCCTGATCCAGGAATAGGACATACCGCTGTTAGTTCCCTGTGGCTGACATTCCTCCGTACACTGCTTTGCTTCCCTCGATGCCATCGGTATTGACAAGCCTGAAAAGACAGTGTTCAACCGTAATCGCGTGAATGGATTGTTAACCGTAAGAAATGTTGGTGGTTCGAGAACGCTTGGAACACTCCGGCTGGAGTCAATTTCGATCTTGAACATGCTATTTTAGTGAGAGACCAGAACTGGGCTCGTGACACACCTCGCCCTGCCTCGCCTCGCCTCGCCGATCGTCCATCGCCCGATCAATGAATCTCTGGCTCCCGAAGCGAGGGGCTGGCCACGCACTTCTCGGAAGAATCCTACCCGCCAAGGACTGTTCCAAGAATGTGTCCAAGTCAGCTGCTGACCATGGACGCCGCATCTAAAGGGGTGGTGTGAAGGTAACACGAATCTAAGCTGAGGACGAGTAAATCACGGTCCTGTACAGCTCAACGAGGGCCATATGCCAGAAACATCTCCGCGAGGCTTCCGAGTCAATGACGCAGTGACATCGGTGGTCAGAATGAGCATTCGGACGCTTCGAGACTCTGAGAATAACAGTTAGTTTGGTACGTTAGGGTAGGAATGCAAGATCCATATATCCTCGCACCGCAAACGAGAGACCGTCCAAATTATTATGAATTTCTGCTTTTAAACAACCAGCTCATCGATCGTCACCCAAACCACCTGGCACTAGACCTGCGAGAGGCGTAAGCCAGCCGGTTTTCAATCCTCAGGCTGGTGTTAACAATGGTTTCATGTCAACAGTCAATATGTCGATTGGAGTCCGTCCGTCTGTCGGCGTGTCGGGCGGCCCGAAACGGTGCACCCTAGAGGCGGCGGCATACTATTGGGTGGGAGAGGCATTAGAGTCAAGAAGGAACGATGGTTTCGCGCTTGCCTTTATTCTGCTGTTGCCGGTGGGAGCAGCCAAATTCGAATATTCGCGACCAAGTTCTTGAACGTTTGTGTTGGGGTCACCGTGCCGTCGGTAGTAACACCAAAGCTAGGTACAGTAATGTAGTATGTGGCATTGATGTGGTACCAAATTGTTATTGCTGGCTTGGCCAATTCAAGATTGCAAGAAGTTACGGGTCTGATGATGGCCATCCACTAGACCTTTGGCCTCAACCCCGCGTCACGGTATACTCGAACACTGCACAACAAGGGTACAACCATTCAGTTGGTACGTTAGTCCTGGACCAATTCACGAGCTCACGCTGACGGTGAGACCTATTACTTACTTACTGCCTCTAAATTTTCCCGGGTCGTTTTGCCAGGTCATATAGTCGCGGTGATGCAGTGGTGCATCATGCATATGCCGACGCCCGTGACTTTCAACGTCCGTCTAGCGCAGCCCTGACTCGGACGATCTTCGGAAGGTTGTTCCTTGCCCTCGAGCTCTCATACATGTTGTATGCTTTCAAATTCCACTCTGCCTAATTATCTGGGCAGGTGCCTTCTTCAAATCCTCAATCGTCGTACGGGAGCCCCTCTTGAAGATCGGCTTTAGGCTCTAATAGGCTGTGCTAAGTTGTACTCTCTTTCAATGAAACATGTAGTTCGTGATATCCGCTTCACACTCCGCTACTTAACCCTGCGTTGTGAGACAAGCTCGCATCTTTCTCACACTTGCTCGTATAAGCTCGTATAAGACGTGAGTCTCCGTACGCGATTGCTGGCGAGTCTAACGCCTTTTTGTGCTTGTTCGCGAGCCGTGATTGGTTGAAAGGGCCGGGCGATATTCCATTTTTGGGTGTGCAGACCTGCTCGAAGCCTCACCGGCACCATTGGTGGCCCATCGACGTTCTGCCGATAACGTCTGGTACCGAGACTACTGCCGATTAGTAGGTGGCTGGTTGATCTGTACCTGGAACAGAAAAGCATCCCTCATTAATTGGACGTCACTTGACAGTTAGACAATCAAAGATAAATATGTAATTTCTACTGGTACTCCACGAACCTCTTCTCTCGGCCCATTCTCTCAACCCTATTCTGATGTGAGCCTTCCTCGGTATGACTAAGATGATGCCTAATCGACGAAACAGCGACAGACTTCGTGGCCCTATGGGCGTAGGACTCGTTGCCACCGTTGCCATGTCCGAACAGCCTGAATCATTCCAGACACGTCTGATCAGCGAGTACGTTGCCAGTGAGTAAAGCATCAGACCTTTTTATGTGAAGTCTCAACCGATATTCATCCACATCAGCTGCCGCCTTCGCGATTCTCGTTTGGGACGCACTCATAACCCTCGGAGATGAAGTAACTTATATCTGGTCGTGAGTCCCGCACACTTTCAAACGAATGGTGCCCGAATACGAACTGGGCGGCAGTAAACCACGTACAGCATATATCAAATGGATGTATCTCTTCGTGAAATATTTCACATTGGCGTTCCAGACGTGAGTGATGGATTTTCATTGCGACCAACGGGACTCGAAAATTTGCTCTAGCGCTACTTATTGCTTTCAGATTACTTTAATCCGACATCATTCTATGACCAGACTCTGGTGTGGCATTTACCGCGGCGTTGAATCAGCAGAGGTGCAGCTACTTATGCTTGTTCTTGATATTGTTTTGCTCCTTCGAAGTGGGTTCATTTGTTCCACGTGTCTCTCCCACTGACCAGATAATATTAGTATATGCTTTATACGGCCGCAAGGCATCCGCCACGCTAATTGGTGCCTTCGCTGTGGTGGTGGAGTGCATGACGGCTGTCGCAAGCTATGCCATGTTGTATCCACATTTGCAGTATGACTCTGCTTGCATGGTGCTTACCTTCACGAAGATCATTAGCCTGCTCGTCGTGGGCACTGTCGTGTCTCAAGGAACACTTCTCTGGTTGGCGTATCGCAAGAAAGAGACAATCGTCCATGCCGAACGGCGATGGACTTCCATGGCCTTCGTTACCATCCGCGATGGCCTCGTCGCGTTCGTGTGTATTATATGTAAGCACTGGTTTACATATTGTTGGAGCGATGAGTATTGAATACCATGACCACGGACCAAAAGCACTTTTCCTAGTACTTTTGGGATGTCAACTTGGTAATAGCCTTGGCATGAACTTGGCTATCTAGTGAGTTCTGTTTTCTTATCTTCCTTCAAGTTATGTCATTAAATGACCGTCGAAGTTGGTTTCCCGTGTTTATATCCACCGCGGTAAGTCTCCCCTTGGTACACGGTCGCCGCTGAGAGCTCATAACCATGCCCGACCATAGACTAATCGTATCATCATGAACATTCAACGATTGTCTGATCCAGAGCCAACCCGACTCGAAGAATTCACCACCCAAGTCTGGAGGCCCGAATTTGAAATGCAGTCACTTTCATTCACATCCTCATAGTCTCTTCGTAAGCGTATCTTCCCTGTCATCCTTGAAGTGACAAAATAGCTCATCCTAGGTTGATACACCATTTCAGTGTGTACATATTCAGTGCTGGCGCTTTTACAGACAAAGTTGGATCATCGCTCTATCGATGAAATGCAGACTTTGAGCCCAGGGATGCACTGAGTGATATAATACATTCCCCTACCTCGGAGTATGATACCCCGAAGCAGTTGCGGATCCTCTCCAGAGTCCAAGAGTTAACTTGAACTTGGCGCGGGATCTCTATATGCTCCAGGATTAACCTGTACTGTACTTCTGATATCGAGAGACCTGCAAGTAATTGGAGCGCATCAACTTGTACATATATAACACTCTAAACATATTCGATCGCTTCGGACTTGACAATCTTGAAGTTGACAATACCGAAACACCGCAATTCTTGGTAATAAGGCCTCAGGCCAATGCAAAACTTCGGTCAAAACCCGTGTCTCACCTTTTGCAGGTTACCCCGGTACAGACACGATGTCGACTCGCGTCCCCATACTCCTGGTCCCGCAACCTATCCCCCAAACGTCAGGTAGGGGGCCAGTCCGAGTTCGGCATTCGTTCCCAAACCTAGAGTTGACGACCACCATTTTCATTATGTAGGGCGATGATGGAGAACTACTACCCTCTTCCCAAGGAAGCTATACGCCAACAGGTCGTCGCACAACTTGGCCTTGTTTATCTTGGGACAGCTATGTTAGCTGTCGGCAGTGCCGTCTCTGGAGACCAGCTCCGAGGGGCTCCCTGGGGCTCCACTACCTTCCACTACTCAACCCACCCAATCGCTACGGGAATGACAGAATCTGTCAGGAAAACATATGATATCGTCATCATGAAATACGGGCCTGTTTCGTGTGATGAATAAGGAACATGTAAGTCCTGACAACCGAACGAAAGCGCCGGATGATTGCTAAGCTCGTTATGACATGTGATAACCTTCCAGCGCTCTTTCGACGCGTCCGTCATCTCCTGCGAGTGTTCTATGACACAGCCTGGTGGTGACCAAACGGAAGATGCGAGTCCGAGTTCAAATTCTGTGACATGGCCGTCGGCCTCAAACTCCACGAAGTCTGGTCTCTTCCTCCAACTAAGTCCAAACAGGTTTCGCGACATCGGGCGATGGCGAATGGAAGCAGCTGCCGTCCAACAAGCCGTGAAAGCCGAGCCGATCCAGAAAGCCGACGATGACGACCGTGAACAATCATTGGAAACTTCTAGAAACTAGAATCCAGAGAAGAACTGCGCTGCCTACCAGCTTGCGTTGGGTGATCCACTTTACCGGATGCCATTGCGATGCGTCTCCTGTTTATTGGACTCCGAAAAGTCCTCGTCAAGTGTTCTCATGCGGGAGGCATGGCTGCTACTCATTGGAGATCGGGCGACTCGTCCGTTTGGATGAAGTAATTTATTTGGCCAGAACATCACGACGGAAAAACACTCAAGGACGGAATCTGCAAGACAGCGATGGAGACACATCCCGAAAAGGCTTGGGCGGGCGCATCATACTCCCGAATCTCTCCCAGGCCAGTGAGTATCATGCGAGAGCTCAGTAGTAAGTTGAAGCACGAAGGTGACGATTTCGCGGTGAATTTCCCTTTTCTACCCGAGGCGAACGAGAAGACGACAACGGGTGGATGGTTTTGACGGTTTTGGAGCGGTGGGATTTCGTGCTATCGGAGTATGGCATGAGGTGTGGGTACGGATGCAGGTATGGTGGGGGCGAGAGCGAGAAGGCTGAGGAATATTTTAGCTGAGGATAGGCTGCTTCGGTGGGTCCCCCGTATCTTGGATATTGACCGTTACTGTCTCGACGTTTAGGTGCAAGCACAGTGTGGAATAGTGTGGAATAGCCTGCCCGGAAAGCAGGACTGGAAAACACGCAAGGCGGAATGCGACCTAGAGGCAGCGAACATATCGCACATAATAATTTCAAGTGTACCTCTCCGTTACTATCATACATTGCCTGTCAGTGTACTCCTGAGTACAATACATACAATTATTCTTTCAGCCCAACATGCATGATTCGATATCAAGAACATCTGCGCAAGAAGCGGCACATGAGGTACTACCTACGGGTCATCGGGAATCACAGAAATTAAGCAGCACCATGACTACGTATCAAGAATATGTCCAGTCCGAACTGCGAAAATGATATCATAAATGAGTCCGTGTCCTCCCTCAAACCCTTGACGGCTCAGGAGCGTCCCGATCCTCCACCCAGTGGGTTGGCATCGGTACACTCGGACCGTCATAGTCAGAGAACGGGTCATCTTCTTTCCCGTCCTTGTCTTCTCCGTACGAGACGAACGACCCACGCTTGTAGTCAGGTGGTTTACCATCGACGGGTGGTGGTCCAGGGGGAGGTGCGTAAGCAGGTAAATACGCAGTTCCGTCGTATGGTGGGTTGTAGTGGGTAGGATAACCGTCCCTGCGTGCTTGGTCGGACGGTGCGCGAGACGAGTTGACAGGACTAGTCGGGTCTATTGCCTGTCGGTAGTATGCGAATGCAATGGCTGTGAACAAGAGCCCAAGGACTGGTGCAGGCGGGAATCAGAACGCGATGCGAGACGTCATGGTACGGCGTTCGCTTACCGATCTCGAGAAGAAGGACCAAGATTTCGGCCCACGAATCATGGTTCCACTGATCGTTGCAATCTTGTACCAATTAAAATCATGGCGGTAAAAGGGAAGCACCATGAACTCACATGACAGAGCTTCGGTGGCGTTTAGGTTGGATGACGGACCCGACTCCCATATCCCGAAAATCTGAAGCACTGTGAGTCAACACGGGAGATAACAAGCTGCATCGAATGCGAACCGAGTCGCTTTCCCCAGTCTGTGCGACTTGTACACACTCTGCGATCAACTCAGACTATAATCACGATGAGCAAAATCTCCAGAGGAGGAGTCGGACTCAACACACCTTGAAAGTGAAGTGGGTAACCACCCGCATGAACCCAATTCCAATCAGCATCAATGCACTGAATGCACACAGGAATGCATAGATTTTTACAAGGACAAATCGTTGCTGGACAGCCACGGTGAATCATCCTCCCACCCCTAAGCGTGCAAAACCGCAGTACATACCATGCTAGCGGCGACGACGCCATAGGTTTGGAAACCGCACGCAACAGCGTACAACACTCCTTGCGCTATCGCCAAAGGAGCAAGCTGGGAGAAGTTGTCTGAAAGCGACGGTTTATTCGATGTCGCTTCGTGATTCACTAGGCGTACCATTTTTGTCAACCTTGAGTTCTTTGAAGGATGTCACCTAAAGAACCTGGTCAGTACGATACATTTCCAAAATCACTTTCCGTAACATACAGTCCTGAAAAGCAATCCGGGGGTTAGCATCTCACATCGCCCGACGGGTCGAAATATAGTCGACGTACCATGCAAGAGCCCAGACTGCTGTAACCAAGGACACTACAGAAAACGATCCATATGCCATCTTGAATATAGCCAATACTGAGACTTACTTGCAATGACTACAGGCCTTAAACTTCTCTTATAGTACTTCGAAACATAACGATATGCAGGGGGTGCCTCTAGGAACAAATCCGATGAATGACAACACTCCTGACTTCGTTGAACGACCTACCGGTGGGCGGAGCCCTTCTCGTCGTCATCGTGTAGAGTTTTGGCTGCCTGCAGTTGTTACAGATTCGTGAATGAGGGGAGAGGAGGGTAGCGGAGAGAGTAAGAGTCCAAGCAAGTCACAGGACAAACTTATGACAGGAACAGATGGCAGTGATATTGCTGCGCCACATGGTCACACGCCTTCCAACCCTAACCCCATTGACATGACGAGGCTCTATCAACCCGGTGTAGCATTGCCACGACCTCACAGGTACAGTGAAACAAGTTTCCAAGCTTACAGAGATCTAATCTATGGTATGCCAATCCTAAGTAAAGTCAGTCACGCAAGAATTCAAAACACGGTCACCAGTATGGCATGCAGCATCGCACGTCTTCGACCACAACACGCCCAACTCATGTTGCAAAGATCCCAATAATGTTGAACGAAGGCACCGCCACGCCTTCTTCGCCGAGCAACACACATTCCACGTAATGATTCCCCGGAGTCACGAAGTGGTCGATGATCTCCAGCCTGCCACAACGAATCCACGATGAGGATAATTAGATCGAAAGTTAGACAAAAAACGAAGCGAATCACGTACGTTGGCACTGGCGAGAAGACATCCCCTGCATTATCGATGATAACAGCCCCTCGAAAGTTATCGTCAACCCAACACTCGATCTGGCTCCACTCGTCTACGTCTCTGATAGGCTCCTTCAAGAAATATATCCCCACATCCCCAGCGCCAACTTTGATCGGTATTCGTAACCTGCTGAGCGGCATCGAACTATACCAGTAATACCGATCGGTCAACAACGGCGAGGCCCCTTGTTCGGGGTGTGCTACGTTCCACCCTGAACCGTAGAATATGGACGGTGGTAACGGATTCACAAGGTCATTAGCGGAGGCGCAGAACGGTTCAGGCTCTTCGAATGGTCTGGACGATTTTGGTTGGGTATTGATGCGCACCGGGGGGATGCTGAGCTCGGGATAAACAGGAACAGGATGGGAATCTGGCGCAGGTGCTTGTGCGGGCTTCTTGGCGGCATTGTCGCCAGCTTTGGGTTGTTCAGGAGGTGCACCGCCTTTGCGGGCACCAACTCCACCATAGAGGCGAGTATCGCCGTTGTAACCTGGAGGGAGCATCATGGGGATCGTCTCATAAGAATGACCGCCAGTCGTCGCCCATGCGGCGCAGACTTGAGACTGGAAATACGAGATCAAGACATCCGTAAGGACAGCATGCCCTTCCGGGCTGGCAAGGATACGGTCGGCGAAGTAGGGCTGGATGAGGTCAGGGTCGGTCATGTATGAAGGATATAGAATCGGCTTCACGCTGTGTCCACATTACTATAGTCTCCCAGATGTGAGTGGAATGTACGTACCTGACGTGCGGAACATCGTAGAACTGCGCTACAATGTTATGCCAATGGTCTGGTCCAGCAAAACCGTGTACCGCATGGATTTGCGGGCTAAAGTGGCCCAAAATGACGACAGCTGGCTGGTCCGGTCTGTTCAGAAGCGAGCGGACTAAAAGTTCGAAATTCTCCATGCCCTTTTGATCACTGATCACAATCATGGGGTAAGTGGCACAAGTATCGATTATAATGTCGTGATCACTTACGCAGGGTCGTCGACGTCGAATTCTAATATCACAAGGTCGGTGTTTTCGGGCATATGAAGATTGCTGCAGAAACCAAAGTACCCAGAGTTCGTCCGACGCATGGCTCCGTTGGTGAGTTCCGACGCGGGATGTGGAAAGACGCTCAACCACCACTGAAAGAAAAGAGATGGATAGCACAAGGGGGATAGTGGGTCATCTCCAGCACCATGACAAGCCGACACTAGCCAGATAGAGCCAATGAGTTCGATATATAAAAGGCGCTGAAGAGAGCCTGTGGTGCATCTCAGCACGGAGAACTCACCTGAACCACCTAATACACTTATCGTGATGGGCTGTCCCAATAACGCCTTGTGAATCACCCGGTGTACTCGTCCACCACTCCCCAGATGCAACCGACTCTGAGCAAGCGCCATAATCCCATACCTCTCCGCGATATCATCCTCGGGTCCAAATACGGGACAGAAATCAAACGGATTGGTTAATGCATCTACGTCCGAGCTGTTGACTGTAAGATAGTTGGCAGAGTGTATGTAGTTTTTCGGTACCAGTCCAACCGTGCTGAGTTGTAATTGTTGGTGGTTTGACTCGGGGAAAAGAGAGTACCGCGTGAGGACGACAATTGACAGGAAGACGAGCAGAATGAGCAATATTCGATTAGGTCGTCGGAACCATCGTGAGCGCGTCGAGTCACCCATTCCGGTGAGAGGGTACTGGGACGGAATGGAGATACGTGCCAGACCCTTGGACAGACCGGAATGTCGTTGCATGGATTACCCAGAAACGAAGAAGGGGCGAGTAGGAAGCTTCGTTAAAGGCAAAATAGAAACGATGGAACGGCTCGCGGAGATACATTATATCGTACAGGTCATAATCAAGTCTTTTATTGTTCTCACTCTGAGCAGCCAAAAAGATGGACTCTGTGGGAGTTGAACCCACGACCTCATGCAGTCAACTTGAATGCGAAGCATGCGCGCTACCAACTGTGCCAAAAGCCCGTTATCGCCGAGTTCACGTATCCGGTTGTTGATACATATTTACACCCCCTCAGATCTAACAAGACCAAATAAAATAGATATAATCACAACACAGGTTCCAATCAATCTCCATTGTCAACCACCACACGCAAACTCAGTGTGGTTCACGCTTCCTTGCTTGCAAAGCCATCCATTGCTGGATCGTGGCCAGAATGTCCTGATCCAGCCACAGAGGTCAGAGTGTTGTCCTTCATGAATGACGTTACTCACGTCAATGAGAGCCTTCGAATTCGGAGAGGAAGCCCAGATGTATTCTCCAGATTCACCCTTAGCCGTGATAGAATCTCTGAACTCTATCAACGCGTCCCGATTTCTCTTTTTACAGAGCTTGTCGTTCGCGTTATTGAGCAGTGCGTGCATTGCTCGCAGCCTGTCGATGTGTTTGTGGCCCTCCAGCAACATCGACAAGCAAAGGTGGGTGTCCTTTGCACTCAATACCCCCGCATCGAACAGGGATCCAATGAGTCCTGCGATGTTCATACCGCGGGGGGTAAGCGGCTCGTTATTCGTCAAAGTTGACATCACCTCTCCCCACGCGCCGTTCTGCAGCATCAACTCGTAAGTCGAACGAGACGTGACTGTGGGTGAAATCAGCTTACTTGTTCCCAGTGCTTCTTGAACACAACTAACGCGGAGAGGCGGATGGTACTTCTCAGGTTATCTCCCTCGAGTTCGGAAGATCTTCTAACTTCCTTGATAATCGAATGCGCCAAACGTGATGCGAGCGACACAGCATCTGGAGATTCGATCCCAGATGTAAGAAGGGCATCAACGGAGACTTCTGTCCCCCGATCCTGGCAATCCGACATCCATTGGTCGACCAGAAGGCGGGTCTCCCCACGAGACCGTTGGCCTTGGCGAATTGATGAATGACTATTATCTGAGGCAGAGCGGAGAGAGTTCTCCGACGTCTCTCCATCGGTATGAAATCCCGCTTCATGCCTGGGAAAGCCAATACCCTCTCGGCGTAAGGGGTCGCCATCCTTGCTGCGATCGTAAATGATGAATTTGTCTGAATCATCTTTTACGATCACATCCTGTGCTGGCGGCGCGTCGAGGAATACTGATCTTGTTCTAAGTGACATGGGCAAGACTTGATTCGGCACGTCCTTCCAAGCTGCTTCTACTTCGACGGTAGGTGGAGGCAGAGCTGGCCCATGGAAGAACTGCTTCATGCGCTGAATCCTCACCCGCAGGTCATTGGCATGAATTTGAAGCCGATGGCTCCTCTGCGAGTCTTGGTGAACTAAAGCACGCGACGGAAACATGGTAGATTGATAGCTTGGAGTTAAACGAGATTGGGGACGAGTCTGAACAGCGAGTATTGCGTTGAACCATGGCTTACGAGGTAATATATAGGCAACAGTGAGTACATCCCTTGAGCAGCGCTTTGACAACACGAGGCATCCTACACACGAACGACAAGGAGTGGCGTCGACCGGTATTCTTCGCAGAACATACAGGAATTGTTCGTCTGGAGTAGCTTCGCACCAAAGATTCGGTTTGACAGCCTGCTTTATGGCTATGTCTTTTCCATTTAATTGAACAGAACTGAATAGCCGTCCGCCTTGTCAAGGATTTGTCGGAAGGAATCGATCGCCGTCTGGTCGCGAAGTGGCACACTATAACTTGACAAAGTGCTCAAACGCCGCATCATCATCGACTCGGACCTGATTGGTAGCGAAACCCGGATCAAAGGCCTTTTCAGCCACCCGATGCATATATCGCATTCCGGGGGGGCGCGGGGTAGGAACGACGGTCTTCCTTCGACTTCTAGGTACGGGGTAGCCTAACATCATTTGACAGGAACGTGAGAAGTGCACTCGCAATTGAATGAAGCTGTACCGGGCCGTCATTCCGAAGTAGGCACTCGGGGCACAGGGACACAGGTCTGTTGGGCGAGAAGGGCATCGATGCTGTCGCTCACGCTTACTTGCTTTGTCTGAAATAACGCGGCTGCCGTCACGGTTGTACAGAAGCGGGAGTTTGCAGTGGGTTTTTCCAAATGAGGAATAAGAACACGGACGACACGAGGGTGTTTGCCTGTGTAGGGATCGGATCCACATGATTTGCTGCTGATTCCAGTATATGTGCTAAGCTTTGACCGTTGGTTAGTACAATATCCAAAGGGCCGCGTTACAGCACGTCCGCCTCGATCAACCTTTGCATCTTCATGTCATTTCGACTGCCCATGCCCTATGACGTTCTGATGAGTTGCTGTCGTGCAAAACCATGAGAGCAGTTCCTCAAAACTTCATAGAAAGCTTGACTCGCGATCGAGCCTCCCACCAAGTCACCAAGAAAGAAAGCGAGATCCATGCAAGACAACGAAAGCAACAGAGATTAAGATAACACACCCCACCTCCCTGGCCATCGTCCAGAATGTCCAAACCGCTCGTACGTCGGTTATATCTCATAGTCCATCCATCGACCTCTGATGCTTCACCCTCACCGACTCTGAACGCTGTGACCGATCTGGCATGGACTCCCATATCGGATCCATGTCGGGTCCGTCAATGTCGCCAGCTCCGTCCCATCCCCAACACCAGACTGAAGAAAGAAAAAGAGGTGAAATGGAGATGAGTTACCGAGGAAACTCGGAAGCTTACCGTGTGAAGGACCGGGTACGAAATCTATTTCCTCGGTCTCTTCTGGAACGAATAGTCTATCGTGTGGACCAAACCACGATCGATCTTGAGGATCCGTTCGTGGGTTATCAGGAAGTCCACCAAGTCGGACATACCCCCTTATCGCAGTCAAATTCCGTCTCTGAGGATGTACGATATCAAACACTTTCTGTGGAACCAAAAAAGAAAGGAAGATGAGTAACGCTGATCACAACGCTTCAAGCTTTACGCACCTTGTCGTAAGCCAACTTGACTCTAGGAACCATGAGTATGCGACCGTATCCGGCTTTCCAGTAGTCGTTGCAGATAAGACTACATTCCGACGCGGAACATTCGCTGTCGCTCAGCTGAGCCATGCGGAAACGGACGTATGGTGGCGTGTAGAACGGCGCGGGATCGAGCACTGCGACACCATTCCAACACGCCTGGACCTGTACCGGAAGATGTGACTGAAAGCGTTCAGAAGAGTAAGGATCGTGGAAGATGGTCTCAAACGGTGCGTTTTCGAGGGCGGTCCCGTTAACATCACGAGACACCCAATTATCATAAAAGACTGGCGAACCCTAACAATATCCCAATCCCAACGTCAGTCGATCAAGAAAGCGCAAAAAGAACGAGAAACGAAACTCACGAGATCTTCATGATACATATAATCCGCCGCACACGTGATCCCCGCATTGTGTCTCCTACTCTGCCAAATCAGTTCGAGGATGTCGTCCACGCAAGGCAAGATATCGTTCATGAACACGATGGTATCGAAATACTCGTTATGCGAGTCTCTAAGCTCGTATAATGGATTGAACGCCTGATTACGAACTTCGGCGAGGTACTCGATACGATGGTTGAACATCCCCCTCGTCCTCGTCGACGTTCGTATCGTGACTCTCAACCCCACGCTTTTGGTCAACGCGTCGAATATGCGCAGGAGTGCCTTTGTCTGGTCCGAGGAACCGTTCTCGTATATGGAGACGTATACATTATGATATCCTAGTATCGCTGAGACCCGAAAGAGCGTTGCGAATAGATCGGGTATGATATCGAACGAGTTATACAAGTTGATGGCAAAGAAGTACTTGTGTTGCTTCGTCGGAAGGCGATGAACGTGTTGGGATTCGCCTACACCACCAAAATTGTCGAACCCGAGAGAGGACCACCAGGAGGATTGGGAAGGTGGAGTGTATCCCACTAAGGAATCATAACGTTCGCGGACTTGTTGAACGTATAACGGTTGTGAGTGGCGCGTGCATTCTTTGGTGTTGTGTGGGGTGAGCGTGGAGAGAAGTTCGAGTACTCGACGGCGTTGGTCGACGTTGGGTAGCGTGACCTGTTTTCGTGCGGATAGTCGTGAAATGAAGATAGGTCTGTCCGCCCATGAAGGAGCGAGAAACTGTTTGAAGAGCAGAGAGAGATTGGTGTGGGTGATAGAACCGTTTTATTGGGAAGAGTTGGACACATACGCCGGAAGGTAACGAGCGACCGATGAGCAGCCCGAGCAACAGTCCCACTAGCAACGCCAGCGGTGTCGGTACTCGCTTCAGCTGCAACCACACCGTTTTGCCGTTCATCAAAGAGTGAACCGCGAACTTCGAGGAAGAACCTCAAGTTGCTGTGGGATCGGGATTCGGAAACGCGGTAGCCGGAATAAACTTGGATGTGTGATGGAGGACTTTATTTAGATGAAACTGATCATGAAGATGGGAACAAAGATATAACTAGAGAGGGATTCAGGAGAACAGCCTCGAGTTCAATAGTGTTGGAAGGAAGGGGCGGTCGAGGGGCGGTCACAAGCAAGTGGCAAGTTGGTGTCAACAGAAGCCTCGACTCGCAGTGGCAACAAAGTGGCAACGACAAAAGGATAATTGCAAGCTTTATTCTTACTATACGATCGGTAATTGCTACAAAGAACATGTATCGTATGCAAGCGGTATCAAATGGTAAAATCACAGGCGACCACAAATACCTCAGTTTTAGTACCCCCACTTCCACTGAGACAGACAAGAAAAAACGAAAGTGAGCAGTGAGCGCCAAAAGTCTATATTGACGTTACAGGATGTCTTCTTTGAAAGTGAAAATAGTTAGAATGGGGCACAGATCCCAGGGCGCAGATGCTTAAAGAACTGCGGCAGCGGCGAGAGCAGCAACTACGGCAGCAAGGACGCTGAAGGTGCCAGTCATAGAAGCACCGCTCTTGGCCGAGGGGGTAGGTGCCACTGATCCTGATCCAGTAGCAGTGGAGGCAGGAGCAGGAGCAGTCAAGGTAACACCCTGAAAGAAGAAGGAGTTCAACAACGATTTGCAGCCACAGCACGCCAAGGACTTACGACTGCGAGACAAAGCTGCTGAGCAAAGGCTTCAGCGTTTGCCAGGTCGCTCCCCGAGCAAGCCTGCAGGATACATGTGGTGGTCGAGTTAACGAATGTTGGATTTTTGCACAAGCAAGTGTCATCCTGGGGGTTGCAGCCCCCGGTGTTGGCATTCGCCAAGCATGGAATGGCACAGTCTGGGTGCAAGACATTCATGTCGTTAGCAATGCGATAGGTTGGAAGCGGAGGTGTCGTAGCGACGTACTGGGAAGACTCTGACGGGCGAGAAGAGAAGCAGAAGCCGAAGAGACGGCGGCAGTCAAGGCAAGGATGGGCACTGCAACACGCATTGTGATGTAAAGAGTCAGTTAAAGAAGGTTGTGCAATGTGCGAGAAGGCAAGCAAAGACTGGAACTCGAAGCTCAAGGATGGATGTAAGGACGGGGTCCTTGACAACCACTCCCTTTATACGCCTCGTACCTACCATACCCAACGCTCGCTAAACAAAGGCCCCCAATGATTGAGGGGTGACAGTACATGATCGACGGGATCAAACTCGGTAGTAATAGTGGGACCCGTGGAAATGCACTGATAAATAAGAAACTGTACCTTTGAGATGAGTATTGTCCTTGAGGAACAGCAGGCGCGGGACGAGTGAGACAGGCTTGACGGCAAACCAGGTCTAGCGGACAAAGGGATAATTCGAACGATCACATTACCCTCGATAAGATCACACAAGGAACTTCCGAAAAGAGAAGATGGATGGATCACCCGATCACCATCCCGATGTCACATGTCTGCATCAGCTGGCAAGCATAGCGACCAGGACAATGATTGAGACTGTCAAACCTTTGTAGTTGTAACATTCAGAACACCATCTCCTCGTGCCTCAAAGCCCTCGATGACAGACAGGAACCCTATCATATTTCACCACCTTCCTCACCCCTTCCCAAGAAGTGAAATCAAACGCTGTCGGCAACTCTTCCCATGCCTTTCGGATAGCTGCATCGCGCGCGGTTTGCATACTTGATTTGCAAGATGAGCAGAACCAAGCATCCCAGCTACACCTCCAATAACCAAATGGGTTTTCCACGCTCTCAGACCAGAGCAGACACAAGTTATGCGCACAACTGAAACGAGCGCAGCCCCCTCCGGCTGATGTCAACAATCTCAGCAACCGGATACCGAATTTCTTGACTATGTCGGTTACGAGGATGTAAGACCTCAGATTCGGTGGAGAGAGCGAACAGGAAGAGCCGTCCTCAAGTTGGTGCCCATTGACAAATGGATGCACGGGAGAACGCAGGGCCACACTTTGGTACATGAGCACCGGAAGATAGGCAGTAAGTCCTATCTCGCGTAAGAGGTTCATGAGTTGGATGTTGTATGGATCACTTGGGATGATGCCTTTGCATAGATTATTGCCCTTGGGTGCTTCAAGTTGAACCTCGGAGTGTATTTCTGCTATATTTATAGCAGTCGGCTCCGTGTTTGGGCGCACTCTTGCCTCTGCTTTGGAGAATAACAGTGGAAGGTCGTATTTTTTCCCTAACCGCAGAAATGCTGCAGCGACTGAAAAAGGCATATTCTCGCAGCAAGAATACATGTGCCTGTTGCCGTGGAATCAGTGACCCTGTGGCATCGATGTCCTGGAACTGTGATAGTACACACTTACTTGCTGTCATACAGTCCTCTCAGGATGATTTGAATGTCGGTGGCTGCGTCATGCAGGTAGATGACCGGACAGCCCTCGACGAGCACAGTCTCAAGAGTATCAGAATGAGGGCACGCAAACATGTCTCGAAAGACCCCAGAGAAAGAACTCAGGACATCACGATGAACGCGAAAAGCGTTTCCTTCCGCAGCGAGGACGATGTTGCCATCATCGAACCAGGGGTCGAGGTGTTCTAGGGTCACGGTGTCCATGGACTCGGACATGGCGAGATTAAGAAAAGATAATAGGGGTTGAACCCCCTGATGATGTCGAACAGCCACCGATCATGCAAACTCGATCTACAAGAACAAGGAAAACCAACCATACCACGGCCTACTCTTCCGAGGACAAAACGGGTGTGAATTCTTCATTGCATCAACAGTATCAGAGTGAGGGAATGCGAACATGTCCCGAAAAACCTCTGATTGAGAGATCAGGATGCTGCGATGAACTCGAAATAGTCTCCCTTCTACGCAAAGGATATCGTCGAACCAGGAGTCGAGGCAATTCGGGGTGTCCACAGACATGGCGAGAATGAAGGAGGGAAATGTGAGTTGCTAGTAATCCCTTACGGAATTGCCAATCAAGAGCTCGATTACAGTACATGGCGGTACAGTAATGGGACAATGTTCAACAGCATAAATCGACGAGATGACCAGGTGCGAACATCGGTATCATAGTGTACAAGACGGAGGTAAAGTCCTTACCGATCACCAAAGCAAAGGTCATTATTGAATCTCTACTTCCACGTCGATGTCTTCCCAACAACCGAGATCCAATCGTTGGGACATATCGTTCCATAGTTCGAGTCTCGTCTCTTGAAATTTCGTTTCCAGCTCTGCCTTACACGGGAGGCAGAGGCGGGCATCCCATTCTCTCATCCACGGCATAAATGGCCGCTTGCACGATCGAATGGAATTCACAGCAAAGTGCAACCCGAAGATGCACGGATTGCGGTCACTCCCATATCCTCCTCGAGCGCACGAAGTTCCAGGGAAAGCTAGACAAGCAGACATCTGTCCCTCTATTTCGTGGATATATTCCTGTGCAAGGAAGCAGATTCGTTGGTTGGGGAGGGAGAGGGTACACTTGGCATCGTTGAAATCGTAACCGTCGATGATGGTTTTTGCAGGGCAAGTGACGCAGCAATGGTATGCGGCCATTACTACCGTGGACATGAGACCGACTTCATGGGCGACGTTCATAATCATGAAGTTGTACGGATCGCATCCGCTGACGCTAGGAAAGAAATTTTTTGTATATGTCCCCGAAACGAGCGAGGCAAGGTCCACCGTATGTGCATAGGTCGATAACCTTTTGTTGGCTTCAGCGAAAAGCTGTTTGACGGCATATTTCTTGCCCAAGCGCAAGAACGCGGCAAGGACAGGAAATGGCATCGACATGTCCTGGAAAAACATGAAGCTATCACAATGTTAACGCGACACGAAAGTACGCGACACGAAACAACTGGATCACCATACCTCCTGTCGTACAGAGCTTTGAGCATGATCTCTACATCGTCGACCGTATCGTGCAGGTGGACGACAGGACAGCCTTCGATGAGCTCTTGTTCGTTTGCATCTGAATGCTCAGGGCAGGTGAACATGTCCCGGAAGACCTCCGAGTACGAGCTTAGGATGGTGCGATGGACGCGAAAGTATTTTCCCTCGACGGCGAGAACGATGTTGCCATCTTCGAGCCAGGGTTTGAGTCGATCTGAGTCTTGCATGATAGATCTACGGGTTGAGCGCTTGGTTGAGCGAGTCGACTCGTGTATCATCCTCCTTGTCGGGACTCTCGGGCCGTCATCGGAACTTGCCGAACCTTAATTGAAAAACTGTACAGTATCACTCCGCTTACGGACAGCCACCACGAGTCGAAGTTCCGCATCGTCAACAACATGGGCAAAGGTGCGTCGACGTCGAGCTCATCGCCCCACGCAGCGCTCACGGACACCTAGCTCACGGATCTCTCGCGCGTGCCGGTAAGGTCAAGTCCCAGACACCAAAGGTCGAAAAGCAGGAGAAGAAGAAGTCACCAAGAGGCCGTGCTAAGAAGCGCATGCTCTACAACCGCAGGTCTGTAACCTTGGATTATCGATCGACGAGAAACTAGGATCCTGACGATATAAACTAGATTCGTGAATGTCACGACACTCCAGGTTGGAGGCAAGCGGAAAATGTGAGTGGTTCCTCCTTTCATTTCGGGTCGCACTGCGCTCTTGGTCCCGTTCTACGATGAAATAAAAAGAATTATGCATAGTTCACACTGAAACTATAGTGTTGACAACCAATCATCACGTCTTTCGCTCCTATCTGATCATAATATTCCTCTCCTTTCCATTTACGACTCTGGTCTGACTCTTATCTCTCTCCAGGAACCCCAACACATGAATGTAAATTTGGCATCGTACATGGCTATCTCAACGTCGCCATTCATGGCGGGATAGTCTGAGAGTAAAGCAAGCCTGGAAGCAGCCAGAGCATCCCGTGTTTTCATATATCGCATACTTTTCTTTGTTCCTCTCTACATTGCCCATGCTACGATATGCGCTCTGACATGTCCAATCCATGATTCAAAACCTCGATCACCGGAGAGACTCTTCTGTAAAGACTTGCGATAATTTAGTTTCTTTTCGAGGTATACAAGTACCCACACATTGGGCGGTCAAAGTCGTTTGAGCGCTGGGGAAGAAATATTACTATCGACGCCATATCGCAGATGCAACAGTGACCACATCCCTCATCTCCGCTACATCGTGCACCCTCACCACGCTTGCGCCCTGTTGAACGGCACACGCTACAGCAGCTGCAGTCGCCCACCCCCTCTCTTGCGCTGTCGTCTTCCGTCCCTTGTATGTCCCCTCCTGATCGGGCTGCTCCAACACCGCGCCCAACAACGACTTCTTCGACGCCCCAAGTAACTGCGGATACCCAGCGAGTAAATTCCCCGGTTCGTCCGCGGTGACAGCCCCAAGATCGCGCAGCAAATCCAACTGTGAATCCACAGACTTACTGAACCCGATCCCAACGTCCACGATAACATGCCATCGACGTACACCCCCATATCCACGCACGATCCCATCGACGCGCTGTCCAAGCTCCACGCGGATTCCCTCTAGCAATCCCCCAGGATACGCTCCATAGTCCTTGTTCTGGCCCGCGTCGCCGCGCGAATGCATGAGTACGACGGGAACTCCGAGCGTACGTGCCGTGTGACGCATCTCGGCGAGATGTAAGGCAGGATATGTGGGCCCAGCGAACGCGTGTACGTCGTTGATGCAGTTCGCGCCCGCTCGGATGGCAGCTTCGGCGACTTGCCAGCGGAAGGTGTCGACGGAGACGAGTGCGCGTTGGACGTCTGGGTCAGAATGGGCACGGATGGCGGAGATGACGGGGATGATGCGAGTGATTTCGTCTTGTGGGGAGACGAAAGCGGCACCTGGACGGGTGGAGTAACCACCGATGTCGACGATGTCCGCATTCGAGGTAATAGAGGATGTAACGTAGTCGAGGGCAGCGGGAAGTGCGTCGTATTTGGATCCATCGGAGAACGAGTCGGGTGTCACGTTGAGTGTGGCCATGAGGTAGGTCTTATGAGGTCGGGGTTTACCTGTGCGGTCCGTTGAAGAGACCGTCCAATGTTGTGCTGTGGGAGGGACTTGTACACCGAAAATGCTCGTGCGCTCTGACTCCTCGAAGGGGTACTGAGGGAACGGAATGACTTTGAGCATGGGGAAGTCGTCATTTTTCTGAACAGACACCAATTCGTGGAGGAGCGTGCGTATTGTTTTCTTGTGAACAGGGTGTATGAAATCCGGGATCATGCTACCGAAATATCTTAGTTGGTGTCGTTGGCAAGTTTATTTCAGCGACTCACTCGTTCAGAGGCCGAAGAACGAATTCACGTTCAGAGATTCGTGGATGAGGAATGACAAGCTCTCCGATGAGATTGTCCAAGGTAGCCCTACTGTCTTCAGGTCGGGTATCGAATACGTGATCATGATAGATTAGAATATCGAGGTCCACGGCACGAGGTCCATTCCGGACGCTAGGTACCCTGCCCACCACCGTCTCGATCTCCTTGACCAAGCGGAGTAGCTCCTTGGGCGAGAGATTCGTTTCGATCTGGGCCCAAGCCAGTTATGAAACGAATGCGAACGCTAAGGCACGACACACCATACACGCGCAATTGACAAACCGAGGTTGATCAGTGACGTACATCGGCGCAGTCTCGTACATGAAACTCGTATCGATGACCGACACCTTTGCATGTTCAGCCAAATCGTGGACCAACGTCCTCGGGAGTTCGAGTAGACGCAGTGCCCTCTCAATGTTGGCAAACCTGTCCCCAAGATTTGAACCCAGTGCGAGGGCAACAGAGTGCAGATAATCGTCGCGCAACCGGGGTGAAAAGACGTCCGGATAGTCTTTCTGCCGTCGCGTGATCTGTACTTGAGCAGCATTCGCGAGTCGTAGAGCCATCGGTTTTGAGATCTTGACCGTCACTTCGTCCTCTGGGTGTTTCGTGTACTCCAGAACGTGACATGCAACGGCAGAAACGAGTGCTTCGACTGTCAAAAACTCTGACGGTCCGAATTTCTACAAGTGGACGTATGTATGCATCCACAGTTTCAGAGTGAGGACCAACACGAGCGTACCTGGTAAATGGATGTCGAGAGGCCAAACAATGGGAACAATCCCTGCGGTGTGGGCCCAGGCTGCCGTCGAACGGTGATGTCGAACGACAACGGTTGTTTTGCTGTCCGTTCGTGAGGCTCGACACCGATGATGGCGGACAAGCTGAGTCTCTCGAGTACGAACACCTGCCCTCGTGTCAATGTCCGCATCCCGTCCCTCCTCCGGGTCGTCTCGATGGTAATGTTCGCAGGCAGTACTTCGTTCGTCGACGTGCCAGTGGTCTCCACCCCGCGCAGAGTCAGCACTACAGTCGCGTCATCCACCTCTGAATGCGATCCGAAGAGGACGTGGAATATGTGATCGGTAAGTGCATCGAGCGATGGGTAGCGGGTGCTGGAAAGGCTGTCCGTAAGTGTTGAACACAGGGAGGCATAGTTGATCGAAAAAGTGAGGTCGTCTGAGCGTGCGGTTCTCGTGATGTCGTGTGGGATGACGAGCGATATGAGAATGGGAGAATCAATCCCGGACACGGAGAGTGGGAGCTTGAGCTCGTCGATGTGGATGGTGTCCCACTTGGTCATGGCAAACAGCTAACCAGCGTAAATAGTCCTAGTGGAGGGTGAACGACTGTCTTCATCCCGACTCTTGGGTTTGTCTAGGGGAGACTAGTAAATAGTGTACATCTCCTCCATCTTCAATACCATCATGAGCGTCGTTCAGTCTGCGTTGGACCAAGTCGCAATGTACCGCTCACAAAACACACGAGCGTCGCAGGACATATTCGACAAAGGTTCTCTCATCCTCCAAAAGAATGGCCTCCGCAAAATGGGAGACGACAGTACGTGTTCTGCCTATCTCGTACGCCGCACTCATACCACCTCACCTCGACAGGCTGGGCGTTTCTCGAGCAGCTCGCACTCGCTGCCATAGACGTCGGTCGTCTGGACGTAGCAGACGTACGTGCCATGCACCACCGAAGAGAAATTCGCAGTGCTTACGAGTCTCGACGCTAGCAATGCCTACGGTCACTCAGCGACAGGTTTCCAAACTCACCCCGCGTAGACTGCCTCACAGGGATTCGCATGGAAGCTGTGGGACCTCCGGACCTTGCTCTCAAGTATTATGCAGAGCTACTGGAAGCGGATCCCACCAATGCTGTACGCGTTCCTATGTCGTGCGACTGGTCTGTTCTGACTTACTCTCCCAAGGCTGCGTGGAAACGACGTATCTCAATATTACGAAGGACGGGAAAGATGGACAAGGCAGTTAATGAGCTCTCTCAACTGCTAGACACATTCTACACCGACGTCGAGGGCTGGCTTGAGCTCGCTGACATATACGCGACCTGTAACCAGTACGACCTTCGTTGCCATTCTACCCTATGGACTCTGACGTTTGCGACAGATACCAACATTCCTTACAAGCTCTGATGCACGTCCTATTGCTTGCACCACAAAATCCATTTTACGTCCTCCAAGCGGCCGAAACGGCTTACACAGCCGGTGACCTCCCACTCTCAGTCAAGATGTTCCTCACTGTGGTGGATATGACCGACGGCGATGATTCCGAGTCGTTGGTCGAGTCAACGCCCTTGGGGATAACCGTGCGCGCGTGGTATGGTGTCAAACTCGTACGTGTCTTTGTTTTGCTCTCTTCTCGTCCAGAATGTGACGTTATTCTCATGCAGTGCGCCAAACGCATCGCGCACGACTCGCGTCTTGCTACGACCTCCCCGTCAAATACGCCGCCCCCGAAACACATCAAGATGCTGGACGAGCTCGCAACTGAACGCCTACGGGTCGCTTACTCGAGCTCGGGTCGCAAGGGTGAGATTGCGAAGGGGAGGGAAGAGGTGTTTGCTTGGGTTGCTGCTCCCTGATGATCTCACTCGCTGCAGGAACTGCACTGATGAGCTATATTGTGGAATTCGGACCAGGAGTACGTGGACTGCGAATGTCAACCAATTACTGGCAATGATATTGTGTTGATAGTGCTAAAACTTTGGGTCACTAGCACTCGCGGTTGGCAAGATCAAACGGCGCATATATATGCCATACTTCGACTTGGCTTGTCAAAGGGCACGAGACGGCGACGACCACACCAGAGGCTGTAATAGTGAACCTTCAGTCACTGCGGCTGTCGAGAAAGGGTGGAACTTCAAGAAAGCTTCGGTTGTGATAATGCGCATGATCTCCTGTTCCGGCGATGCAGAACAGCAATCAGTGTCATAGACGACAGACTCGGAGGTAACATGAAAAAAAAAGTCAAAGCAGACTAGCGTCCAACAACGCCCAGATGCTATTCTTATATGTCCTTGAAGATGCGAGCCTGATTGGAACGGAGATGTCGTTTCACTTGATTCGATCCTTGGACGAGATCCGAGGCGGAGCGTTTGCTTGTCAGTAAACAGGCGGTGATGACTTGATTGATCAGACGTACTAGCTTGGACCTCCTCAAAATCTGAGTTTCTGCACAGGGGCGAGGATGTACGCGTTCATATACCCAAGGATTGCAGTTCGTGACGCGAACATGACCCTACGTATCTCGTCGAGAACGATGGTATGAAGCGTAGGTGTAGCAATTTTGTTAGCGATCTCGTCTTCCAAGCCGATCACCTGCTCCCCGAGTAAAGTCACCCTCTTCCTGAGCGAACGAGACTCGTTCTCCAAGGCTGTCATCTTATCTTGCATGTCATCGATCGCGTGTTCCAGAACGATGAGCTTTTGTTCTTTTCGGTCCAAATCTTCATAAATGGACTTTTCCCCCGGAGTAGCGAGGTCGTCCTCGATGGAGGTGACCTCTGCCTCGATCATGAGCTCTCCTGCACGACGTATTAGAGTTTCTGGATGGATGGAAGGTATATTTCGAGCCTACCGGCCACAGGGTCTTTTTCCTTCACAGTGACAGGTTCTAGGTCAACCATCGGTGGTGCGCGAGAGCTGGTGGCTGATGGGTCTTACAAAACTGTAAAGTTAACTGATTCTGCGATGTTGGTGTGTGTGGATGGGATAGAGGAGGTACGGCTGGTTCCACCCTCTATACGGTCGATCACCTTCGGAGCCATGACGGCCAATGGTGGAGTCTCCAGACCTAGGGGCAATCGGAATTACATCACACCTTCGGGTTGGGCATATGCATAGGTGATCCCCATTCATTTCTGCATAGTGCGACATGCGTACAAAAATCATGCAAAGTGCTATAATAAAATCCCTATCGTGACCCGGAAAAGTTAGCTCAGAACTTGCCAAAGGCCTTCGCTGTTGCCTTGTTCTTCGCCACCCGGAGCACGTTGAATCGCACGGTTTTCGATAGTGGTCGACATTGACCTAGTTATGTTTGTTAGCGACCGTAGGATCGACGGCACTAGCGACGCGTTGATCGACTCACCAACTGTGACAGTGTCACCAACTTCGACACGGAAAGCAGGTGAAACGTGTGCCGCCAAGTTCTTATGTCTCTTCTCGTAACGGTCTGTCGAAGATGTGTTAAAATGGAATGGATCCGGTTGTCCGTCTCGACATACTGTACTTGGGGATGTAGTGGAGGTAGTCCCGGCGGATGACGATTGTTCGTGTCATTTTGGTCGAGACGACCTTACCGGTCAAAATACGGCCACGGATCGAAACGTCGCCGGTAAAGGGACATTTTTTGTCTGTATTCGCACAATCTGGGTCTGCCCGACATACCATGGTCGCGAAAGAACATACCGATGTAAGTTCCGTGGATGGCGTCTGAAGGAGTCTTGAATCCTAGACCGATATCCTTGTACCACCGCTTGTCTTTCGTCGAGACCTTTTTACCGCCTTGACGAGATGATCCATCAGTCAAACTATTTGACCCAGTCGAACTGAGGATGATGTCTTACCGCGGACTTTGGCGTTTTGGAAAAGGTGTTGCTTCTGGAAAGCTTTTTCGATCTACGTGGCTGGTCATAAATTCGATATCGTGTAGAGTCGCTGCGACGCACCTGTTCGGCCATGTTGGATTCGTGCTTGAGGACAAGGGGCGACTCTGTCCTTGCAAGCCACAACTGTACATAAATCCGGAAATTGCCGAGAACTGACAACTGTTTAGATAAGAGCTGCTGACTCAATGACAATGCGTAAACATGCGCAAACATCCTGTCCCATAGTAAATGTAAGTAAGTACATGTAGACAAAGTTGAACGCGATCCAAAGTGTGCGAGGTAGACTGTTCTGAACTGAAAGACGGTCTACGCTCATCCTATCGCTCTACATACTTTGTGGCTGCTGTACGTCTGCAAAGTGCAACGTAGTAGTTTCCATTTTTGGAAGTTCATCGACCACGTGTTCGACCTCCAACACTGTCTTCATCCCGACTCTTGGGTCTGCCTAGGGGAGACTAAGCCAGAGACCTCGCTCCAAAGCAACTTCCTCAAGATGTTCGCTGACGAGCTCAAGACCCTTCGCAGACTCGGTTTCCGTCATGTTTGTCTCCCATCCAATCTCATCTCCTCTTTACTGACGTGTTCCAACGTTTACAGCTTCTCCTTCAGATACTCAACTTTGCATCAGTCATCGCGTCAGGGTTGATGCTATGGAAGGGCATGGGTCTCTTCTTCAACACCGAGTCACCCATCGTTGTCGTTCTGAGGTATGTATCACCACTTCTCTTCACATGTGAACACTCGATGACCGCGCACGTGCCGTTTAGTGGTTCCATGGAACCTGCGTTCTACCGTGGTGACCTACTCTTCCTAACGAACCCACCAAATGTACCGTATCACACTGGTGACATAACTGTATACAAGATACCCGGCGCAGACATCCCCATCGTCCACCGAGTGCTAGAAACGCACGATATCCTCGTGTCCAACTCGACTCGGAAGTCGAAGAAAGACCAGTCAGTGTTGTGCTTCTGACTGTTTCTTTACTTGACGTGCAGCCGAATAGCTTTTCCAAGTATGCACCTGGACCTAATCAGCTTCTGCTCACCAAGGGTGATAATAACCACGTCGATGACATCGAGCTGTACCAGGGGCTTGATTTTCTGGAGCGACGTCACATTATTGGTAAAGTCCGCGGGTGAGTCTTGTTCTGGTTTAAGCTGTGGATACACGCCAGCGCCGTAGTGTGTGACTTGCTCACTCATCCCGATATTCTTTGCATGGACAGATTCCTCCCATATGTTGGATATGTAACGATTGCCATGGTATGTTGAGCCATGCCGTCTCCATCGGCACAATTCATTGTGTATCATCAGATCTAACCTACGTTTTTCTGGAACAGAACGACTTCCCGCAGCTGAAATATGCGCTACTGGGAGGGTTGGGATTGTTGGCACTCTTACAACGGGAATGAGATACCGGTATGATTTAGCCTACGTGTCAAGGTCGTATTCAACAGAGATTCCCATTCGCTTGATGTGCGCGTCAGATGACGAAACAACGGTATTAGAGGTAACTTCACAAAAGGGCGCAGATGTTCGTCGACGGACCGGTGTCTGCAACCAGGTGGCGGGTTCAGCTGCTGAACAATGTGACGCCCAACTTGAAGGAGGCCCAACCGGCGTTCGCACAAGTGATGACGTGTGACGGCCGATAATTCCACAACTTCTCGCTTAGCTTCGCGGAGCACGCGATGGGTGTATAACACAGCGACCCTGGAATTACATATGCCTGGATGCTGCACAAAGTTTTTCTATGATTGATATCGGCGTCCGGGCCCTCCGGATAGGCAGATTTCGTGCTACATACGTGGAATGAAGGAAATATCCCAGTCCCTGGAGCAAAGTTAAAGTCTGTCGCGGGGCACGGACACGTTTAGTTGTTGACGTATTTCGGGGTAACCGTGTTCATGACACGACGTTGATATGGAGTGTAATATTCTGACGGAGGTAAGTAGATGGCAAAGAGGTTCCTCCTGGATAACAGCACTGCCTCGTTGCCGTGGTTCGCGGGAGAGCACAGCGGAGCCGCACACGGGAGCAGATGTCTACAACGTTGATCCCCAGGCCTGCTTCCTGACATCCCGAATGATCACGGAAGCAAAGTAACGTGCCTAAGTCGAGACTCGCGAGAAGACATTGGAGTCGAACAGAAGGTTCGAAGTGAACGATTCTGGTCGAATACAATGTTCCAAACGCACGAGTCGACGAGGAAATGAGGATTACATAATGTCTCACGTTTTTGAAATGAAGATAAACACACACTATGTATCCGGGGTCCAAGTTGAGACCCGATTAGCACCCTTCCAGTCCTCGGTCTACCTACCGTCACTCAGTGTCATTTATCCACCACCAAACTGTCTCCCTCTCACCTTTTAATCTCAACCCCAAACGCGATTATTTCCTCTTATTTTCCCCGATTTTCTTGACCGCGACCTCTCCTGAGTCGCTTGCCAGGATGGACCCCTCCTCACTCCCCGAGTCCCACTCTCAACAAGGTACTGCTGGCCCGTACGTCTTCTCCTTCACCTCCTGATATCCCCCCTCACCTGCTACAGCCAAATCCGCTCTCGGGTCACCGTCGTATGTGCAGAGGTGCGCTCATATCTCTCAATGTCTCCCCCAATATGTAACTCTCCTCCCCTTCTTCAGTGCAAACGTTTAAAACTCAAATGCGACAGACGTACTCCCTGCGGCTCATGTACCAAACGAGACACAGTTGCCAGATGCGTTTATTCCCCTGCTGCAGCGGAGAAAGTGTGCGTATCCCGCCTAACTTCTCTGTCCTCCCCTGGACTTATGTCTTCTCCCAGCGACTTGCACTCTCTCAATAACCGTCTCATTCAAGTAGAGTCGCAACTGGCCCTGTTTACCGCACCGGGTGCACGTTCGCACAATTTTTACAACCATACCTCTGGGCCGTCCACGCATGTTGATCGTCCCCTCCTCGCAGTCGGCCAATCCGGCTCTTCTCTAGCAATTTCTCTCGATGACATCACGGCAATATGGCTGGACGAACTCGATCTTAGCAAAGATATTCTGCCCGTCCAACCTTCGTCTTCCTATCCGTCATGCCCTTCTTACGCCTCAAGGCCAGTCAAAGTAGAGTCAACGCCAATCGACCTAGCTGCCCAAGTTCATTCTTCTTCCGACCCACCTGCACATTTCCTTCTCCCGCCACTATCCGATTATTATGCTTCTTCCTCCCCATCAGCGCACGAGGCTCCTTCTGTAACTCCCAGACTACTTGCCCAGCTGCCCTTTGCTTCACGACGACGGCAAAAACTTTATGACAATGTGGAAGACGTCCTCAAAATGCATCCTTGCTTTAATTTTAAGCACTTCAAGGATCGGGCAGAGGCTATGTTTAAGTGGTCCTCTGACGCCGAAGGGAACGACGGTGCTCCTTCCGATTCGTCAGCCCCCAAAAACGGTTCGACTGGAGCTATACCGACCAAGGCAGAGACTGCCCGTGCGATATTTTTCGGTTCATATGGTTCCACAACCTCGTCTGGTCGTACGGCTCCCGGCCAGAAGCCAACACTCTCGTTTTTTGCCTCCCTTGCCGCAGCCTTCGCATTAGGTACGTTGGTTGATAGAGAGATCGCCGGTGAGGATGCCCGATTGGAGGTCGCACATGGTGATGGCGTGTCTCCGGATGATCCGTCATCTTCTCGACCATCATCAAGGAAGAAGCCAGAACACCATCCCGTCTCGAGCAAAAAGTCCAAAGGTGCTTCCAAGGAGGCTGTGTGTTCACCTGCAGTGCTTTTTGCCTTATCTCAACAAGCACTTTCACTGTTCGAAAAGTCAAGTTCTTATGATCTAGACTTCCTTGTGACTACGATCCTCCACGTGCTGTACGCACTGCATGACGGCAGAGCTCGTGTTGCACATACTCTTTTGCCCGATGTGAGTGGTTTCCGATCATTGATGAATGATGGCTAATCAAAGGCGTGTTCCCCTCTCTTGGAAGGTTGGTAAAATGGTCAACGTGGCGCGGACCATGGGACTAGATACGGATCCTGACGAGTTCCCTGGAAAATTCAACCTGTTCGAAGCTGAGTCAAGACGGCGACTTTGGTGGGACATCTTCTATTACGACGTGTGAGTCATCTATCGTGCACCTGTTCTTAGGCTCATACGCGGGATCCTCGCAGGTTTATCTCGGACTATATGGGGCGATCCCCTCTCATTTCGGATCTGGAACATACTACACGCCTCCCTATGGATGTGGATGAAGAAATATTCACTCCCGCTTGCACAACCATCCCTCTTCCTCGGGGTCCTCACTCCTTGTTGGAGCCTAATTCCTCGGATTTCAAGTACTTTGGTTTGAAATGCCGGTATGTTACCCAGTTTAAAATTTCTGTGCGTGATGCTCAGTCCACATCACGCAGTCTCGCACAGCTGGTGAAGGACATCAAAAAACGTTCTTTGAGGGACTCCATCCAGAATGATCCGGCCGCACACGAGCAGTTCTCGCTTGAGCAGGCGGCCTCGTGCGCGGACGAGATCAAACAGTGGCTTGCAGATCTGCCGTCCACGTTCAGGCTCGACATCGATTCGGACCCTGGCATCGCACAGGCAGCACAGTCATATTTGTCGGACGGGGCCAGCTCCTCTCGCCCATCGGGTATTCCGGCAGAATCGATCAGCGTGTCCCCTGCTCTTCTGGCTCAACGATGCGAGTTAGCGGTCACCGCCCAACGGCTTATCATGAAGGTCTACATTCCCTTCTTACGACCGTCGTATGGTCATGGCAATTCTACGTCATACTACCAAGCAACGGTTGGTACCTTCACCGCTGCACACGTCATCATCCGTTCGCTCCGGGTGTTGTGTTTAATGTGGAAGCAACGACCCGACCTTCGGGGACGTCGACCGGTGCCTGCACTGTTTAGCTTCTACTCTTTCACTAGGACGCTCTTTGACGCCGCTGTTGCATGTGCGCACAACGTGATCAAAGATCCTACTAGTGTGTGGGTACACACCGCTATCGAGGATCTCAACTATGCGCTCGAGGTCATGCGAGACCCGATGCTGAACACGGGCCGCGGCCCTATGCAAGGAGGGGTGGAAGGAGGGGTGCACGAAGCCGTCAGGATTATCGAACTTCTGCTACGGAAAGCCGAGTGTTCACGCGCTGGGAGTTCGGATGCTGCTTCAGCAGGGATGAAGAGGAAATTCGATGAGCTCGAGGCGGACGTCGAACAATTGCGCAACGGCTTCCAGCTTCCATTCGTCAGTGCACCTGTCGTGTCGGCAAACCCGTCGATGCATCCAGCGTCTTCCGACCATTCGCCGCTCCATAATGACGCACCACCCACACCGGCACCGCTGAGTGCTCCTTCTGTGCCGCAAGTTCAGAAAGGCAACCACGTCAGTCCTATCGAGGAGCAAGCTAAACGCGCGCCGTCGGTGGCGTCATTGTCCTCGTCAATTGGGCCAAAACGTGGAGCGGATGCTTCCAAGTGCAAAGACAAGCACACGAAGAAGCCCCCTTATCCGCAGACCGGTATTCGTGTTCGCACTGGCAAAGAGCCGTCGCCATTTACCAAGCTTCGCACATCGTCTTCTACCCCGTCCGTGGCAGACAGCGTACAGATTATGGTCCCCTCTGTGCGTCAGGTCCACTCGATGACGCCCAGTCCCGCTGTCGAGCATCCGTCGTATCGGCCATCTCAGGAGTCAGCTTCTTACCCGCAACCCACGCAGACTATTGCCGCTTCTTCGTATCATTCCTCCACCACGCAGAACCTTGAGAACGGTTCGGTTGATTTCTCGCTGCCGTTTGGTGCCGGAGACGAGGCGAGAGCGCAGGGACAGATGAGCATGGATATGTCTCAGTCCCGGAGGTACCCCCAAACGGAGATGAATCAGGACCTGCCAAGTTCTCAACAGGTCTCGAAAGCCTCACGTTCTGGTTCCTCTTACGAGCGGACACACAGCGTCCCATTCGCTGGATCAAGTCCTGCATCGTACGCTCCCTCTAGTGGAACATATTCTAACATCAGTTCGCCGTATCCAAGCGGTACTGCGCAATATTCTACGGCACCCTCGCATGAGCAGCGGCCATCCTCCTTCGAGATGTCCGCTCCCACGTTCTACCCCTACGATGCTCAGTCTCAGTCTCAGTCTCACCCCTACGACGCTCAGTCTCAGTCTCAGTCTCAGTCTCAGCCGATGACACTCGTTGAAGTAAACCATGACACCGAGGAAATCTCCTTCCAAATCCGGGATCACACGGTCTCTCAAGACAGCGGCCTTTATCAATATGCGCACGACAAGTCACATCAGGAAATGTATGCCCCCGAACGACACGCATCTCTGCCGCAGTCGCCGTTCCAAGAACAACACCAATCGATGGCCCAGACGTGGCCCCACCAAACGGGAACGATGTCGGATGAAGGTGGCTTCTGGCGTCCCTACGATCGATTCACAACTTAGTTACGACCCACATGATACTCGATGAAGTGAATTGTATTCGATTTCTCGTGTGTTCTCTTCCCTGCTTCATCTTCCCTCACTTCCTTTATTCCTCATGCGTTGCTCCTTGGCCGTTGTGTTGCCATTTTCGCCCGGTCGCGAAGGAGGCGGTCGTACGTATCCGCTGCTATTGGATTTCATGTATTTTGTATCTCCACACGGTCGGCTCTTTACTCCTTACAACGTTCCCCTCGTTACCCTTCTCACCGTCTCTTTCAACTTCTCTCTCTCCTGTTTATCGTCGATTGGATCTACGTGTAGGCTCGCTCCCCGTATTTGATCCCCATGCCTAATCGCGAGTATGTATGTACGTACGTACGCCCCCGGATACGTCGTCGACTTCTCTTAGTTCCTTTAGTTCCTTTTCCCTCTCACGTCGTCTGCTTCCACTTGTTCCTGTTACCGCTCCTCGCCCCTGACACCTCTCGGTTTTTACATATTATCTTACGTGGAAACGACCGTGCCATGGTCGTTTCTGTCTTGCTTGGTTTTTCGGTCAATTGTACATGTAGCTCTAGTCACGGTGCTTCCAATCATAATAGATTTGATTCGTCTTAGAAAGTACTACTCGTGTTGGATGATTGAACCCGAGTTCTCGAAACCTCAACCATTGGGGGGCAGTGGCCCCAGTACTAAGTAGTTCAAACCAAGGACACTGACCCTCTGCTATATGATTCAGTCAAGTTTTCGGTACGTACCCGTCAGATGATCACGGCGACGGAGATCGATTCGCTCCAGCATTGAAGCAACGAGCTTGGAACTTTACTCGGAAGAACCGACGGACCTGAGTACCCTATACAAAGTAGTTATAGTCGAGTTTGAGAACTACCGCCCTTGCGATTCTCAAGCTGAGAAGGCCAAAATTATATATGTATCTGCCGTCTAACAGGTCGCACTGTACTACTAGTATATTCTTATATTCATCAAAAAAGCAAGACGCAGTAAATTCAAAGCAACCAAAACCAGAAGATAGAACCCCATCCATGAGACCACGCCATCTATCGGTCCCAAATCTCGATCGTCAATCGATGCTCCAGTTTCGCAGGCGAAAGTGCCCCCAAGCGCAAGAATACCATTCTCCCTCGTATGCCATCGAACGCCAGCAGAGTGGGAGGAAAGATGGTGAGCATATACGGCAACGAAGCAACATCGATCCTGATCGGAACAGAGGGAGGTCTCAGATGTTGAAAGGCAGGGTGATGTGCGAAGCTGGCGATCCTGACCGAGTCGAATGCGTCTTCGTCTTGGTTCGTGTCGTGCAGCCGGATAGATATCCCTTCAAAGATAGGCAGGACCGGGGACGAGCGTGGTCCACAAGCGTCAGCCTGAGGTTCTTGTTCTTGCTCTTCCAGGGGAATTAACATGATGCCTCTCATGGATCCGTTGACGGCTGGTTGAAAGAACGGGAGATTCAAGGGAGATGGAAGAATGTAGAGTGGTGTATATTCGACCATGAGTATGCCGGTGGTTTCAGGTTTCTGCGCCATCGAGGGAAAATTGGAATAGGTTCGTGTTAGGACCGCAATCTGTTGTAAATTTCTCTCGCTTAACGCTCGAGATGGCTCCATTCGTTGCCTCGTCGGGGACAACACAATGCGCAGTATTCCGAGAAACGAGCTATGCAATGGACTGGCAACGTTTCGGATACCAACAACCGTGGCCGTAATCGCGAGGTTTGGATCCAGCGTGTGTTTGCGGTATCCACGAAGAGCGGCAACGTTTTCGGGTACAATGCCAGCGCTCGCAGCCGAGAAAGCTGGATCCTCAAGAAGTTTCGCGTCCTTGATGAAAATGTCTGCGGTTCCGCGGTGAGTGTGAGAGAGTTGGAAACCTTTGGATTTGATGTTGGGATGTTGGGGTGTTATTCTGGACTGTGAGATGTCGTAGGCATCTATGACGCTCGTGCAGGAACTACCTTCGGCAGAAGCACCGCGCATGAATACACGGATCACTAGAAGGTGTGTTGTGCATGGGACGAATGTAATGGCTAAATGCGTGTAGAGGCCAAACTAACAAAATTTGACCCATTCAATAATCATCGTGTCAAGAGGGAAAGTATTTCTCACTGCGGGGACAAGGGCTAAATGGTACCTCACGAGCGAGACTGCACCCATGCAGAGGATACCAGAATCATCAACGCGTCTTGAATCATCCGCGACAAGTAAGAGAGTGGAACTGAGGGACATCGTGAAGGCGGCGCTTGGCCATGCAATGACGCTCACGAGAACTTCCCTGAGGCGTACTTGCATGATTCCTGCAGATGAGAATGGTGGCGCCTCGATTTTGAAGACTTTTCTGGGATTTGATGAGGTTATGGTAGATGGGATATTCTGATGAAGATGACTCACATCACGTATGGAAGATTGGAGTGTGAACCGCCAGCGCTCCTCTCCTTGACTACTGCGAAAGCGATAGGTTGGCCATCCAAGCCCGTGCTCTCTGCGCAAGCAAAGTGCGTTATTTCTCCTTGGGACTTGTATACCTCGGTATACCTACCCAGTGCATCGTCTGGTGCATTCAAATCATAGCATACAACGCGGTTTTCTTGCGTGAGTTCGACAAACAACCACCGACCAAACACAAGCGAAAACATAGCCTCGCGGCTACCTTGTAGAGGGAGATCGAAAGTCCGTTTTGCACCAAGTTGAGACCCTGATCCTTTCATCGCAGAGTATATCCACTTTGTCGGGTGTCTAGCTTCTGCGGAACGAGCTACAGCCCATGCGCGTTCAAGGGACGCGCTCTGTACGAGTGACGCGATGTGGCTGGCAATATTTGCAAGGGGGAGCGGCCCTGGGGGACGAGGTAACGACGAGTTTCTGTATAATCTTGCCCATATGGAATAAGACGCGTTGAGATTCCAGAGCCAAGGTAATGCCTGCCTCCAAACGGATTAGATCGGATGTGCACGCACGGGAAATTCCAGACCTTCTGCAAGGAAATCAGATCAAGGACCTCAAGGAAGCTCCCAATGTGGTAGATGATGTCATGTGGGAGCGACCGAAGGGAGATCTTTACTCTGCCAGTGATGGGGTCGCGATAGTCATTGCGGCCAAGCGCTCCAGTGGTGTTTATTCCTGGATGCGTGACTCGCCGAATTTTTGTGGGTCTGGAGTCCATGAGATGGCGAAAGTTGGATGTCTGTGACAGTAAAGAATGTTGGCATGATGATTATATTCGGACCTGGTTGTGGACAGACACAATAAGTAGCGGAAGACAAAGCATCGGTCTTGTCATTGTGGGCCAATGGGAGGCACTCAACCCCACGTGATGTGGTCCCTGCTCCGTATTTCAATTTGCTACAACCGCAAGTCTTAACTGCGGTATGCCTTGATCAATGATGACGGCGGTGAGGGTTCACCAATGCGCAGTGGTTGATGGTGACGCGCAGTCGGGATACCGGCATTGATATGCTGTCAGCATTTTGGTCAGCTATGCTCACAAGGGAGTGCTTCTCGACAGGTATAAAGCATAGATTTTGGTGGAAGTTGAACGTATCCATACCCAGCAAATATCAAACACGCCCCACAACTTGATAGAATGGCTCCCATCGGGACTCTGTGGGGAATCCCAATCCAACGTCAAACCAAAGTCGTACGTCGATGCCTCCTACACGATCTCATCTGAAGACTAAGACTTACATTTACAGATCCTCGCAGCCGCCGCCGTCGGGGGCATTGAGCTCGAGACCCCTCCCTTGGAATTCTACGTGACCAATAAACAACCCGAATATCTCAAGAAGTTCCCCCTGGGGAAGATACCCGCCTTTGAGGACAACAAAGGCTTCAAGTTGTTCGAGGGAGCTGCAATCGCGCGGTATGGTAAGCGACAAAAACATTCTGTTACCTTGAAACTAGTTGACGAGCCCTGTCCATCAGTGTCCTCGTTTGCTCCGGAGTCTGGACTCCTCGGAAAGGACGCGTACGAAGCCGCGCTCGTCGATCAGTGGGTCCACTTCGGAGAAACCGAAATCTCTTCGTTCAGCTATGAGACTCATGCGCTCGTTGCTGGATATCTCGGTCCTTATAGTAAGGAGGTGTGTATCGTCTTCCAGAGATGCATGTGCGCCGGGGGGGGCTGAAATCAACCATCGTAGTTGCATGAGATCTCCTGTCAGAGGCAGGGTCGCGCGCTCAAGGTCCTTGACGAGCATCTCGCCGCTAGCGCCTCTGGATATTTGATTTCCGACAAGTTGACTCTCGCCGATATTGCGATTGTGTCGGTGACCGAGCAAGCTGCCAAGGTTACACTGGGAGCTGCTGAGAGGGCACAGTACCCGAACATCTTCGCTCACTTCGTAAAAGTCACTGCCCACCCCAAGGTTAAGGAGGTTTTCGGAGAAGCGGAGTTCGTGGAGGAGAAGTTGACACACAAGGGTGCCTAGATATCCGAAAGTACCGTGTGTGATCGTATGGCTTGTTAAGTAGGTTCTGGTGAAGAGACTGAGTAGTGCGAGTTAGTGACGCAGTGTAACAAGTCAGGAAAAAGGGGTCTCTGAGTCTTGTGCAGGGGGTGATGCCAATACTCCCTCACGGTCCGGAACGTGAGGGAGATGAGTCGAACGAGAGCCGGATAACTTTGAAACCTACGAGCAAATTGTAACGTGCCAGTGGTGACTTCGCAGTCAACCAAGGATATCATCACCTCTCATGGACTCCAATTTCTTACTCGTATCAACAGCTTGATGTCCTCGATTTTAGTTAGTCTTGCTTCGGTGTACGCATCTTGAAAGAGTTGGAGACAACCGACGACGACATTGAGTCATGGTCACGACGAACATCGGAGTCGCGAGATTCACTTCCTAGTACCAACGTCACACTCACACCCACTGAACAATCGCTCACCGTCGATTCCAACCTGACCACTATCACTATTGAATGTACACTGAAATCTATCTCGGTGCTGAATAGAAACGTCTTGAATCCTTACCTTTGGGGCAGCAAAGTGCCTCGCGCGAGTCCTCCGCTGGTAGTGACCCCACTCATCGGCACGAACAACCTCGTCCAGGGAACTCCAATTCATTCCATACCACGGATATCTTCAAAACCATCCAAGGCACACCTAATTGGTTTTCAGAGGACAAACTTCCTATTCGGCGCGATCAGACAACCTAGAATTACCATTCGCCCATCACCCACTATAAGAACGATGTCTACATCTATACTCTCAGCATATCTGTCTGAGCAGAAGAGTCGTTTTCTCAAGGACGACGGACGTGGATGGATGACAGTCATGGGCAATGAGGCAGGAGGTTCGTTTTGCCCACTCAACCCAAGTCACTTCATTATTGACTCGTTTCTCCGATCTTCGTGGTCGGGTCCAGATCTGGACAGTCTTGCTAGTGCTATCGGCTACGGGTGGCTTCTATCTCAGACTCCTACCCCCAAGTCCGGTAGATGTGCGATCGCTCTCATCACTACCTCACGCAAGGACTTCGTTCTACGGGCAGAGAACCTCCATGCACTGCAACTGGCGGGAATCGGAGATGGTTTTCAAGAATTGCTCTGCCCGGAAGATCTACCTGAACCTAGTCGATGCACAGAGTACGCGTTGGTGGATCACAATAGTCTTCTTTCCAAATACGCTATCGCAGAGGCAAAGGTGATGGCGGTAATAGACCACCATGAAGACGAAGGAAAGTACCTTGATACGGCGTCACCCAGGGTAATCGAACCATCAGGAAGTTGCGCATCGCTCGTCACGAGACTCTTCATGGCATACCCGACGCTTCAGATACCTCCAGAGATTGCGACTCTCCTATTGACTGCTATCGTGATTGATACACAAGGTCTGCGGAAAGGCGGGAAAGCAGTCGCCGTGGATCGTGAAGCGGCGGCATGGCTACTTCCTCGAGCCAACGTTTCGTCTTCAGATACCTTTCTCGTTCGAGACGCTGGGACGTTGCACGACGTCTCGGGCAATCCAGTGATTCAATCCCTCTCGGAAACCCTCAGCGAGAAAAAGTTTGCGATATCTCATCTCAACACGCGCGACCTACTTCGGAGAGATTATAAAGAATATGACCTCGAGCTCTCTTCATCGCTCTCCGCAGATCATCCACGCTCGATTAAGGCGGGGTTGGCTACAGTTCCGCTGCGCCTGTCCGCTTTCTTCTCACCATCGCCCTCGTCTACGGTAATCGCCAACCAGGAATGGATGAAGGAACGTGGGCTCTCGATCCTTGGTGTGTTTACTACCTATCGGAGTCGGAAAGGCAAGGGGAGGCGGGAGCAACTGTGGGTTGTGGACGAAAACTCGACTGGGCCTCGGGTTTCGCACCATCTCTTCGATGGCCTCGAGGCAGATGATGTTCTTCAGTTGAAGAAGACCAAGTTCAGACGTTTGGGTTTTGGTGACTGCACGGAAAGAGAGGAGCACGAATCCGAGGTGGAAGACCTTGATGAAGAAGGATCGGCCGATGAACGGGAGGATGGATTGCCGCCGATCGGTGAGAATCTCACTGCACGTGTGTACAAGCAGAAAAATGCATCAGCTACCCGCAAACAAACTGCACCGGTGTTGAAGCGACTCTTGGAGGGTTGACGTTCACAAGAGGAGCATGTACACAGTAGCAGTTGTAGTAGTTGTAGTAGTTGTACTTACGAGTACTAGTCTTTGTGCCGCGAGAGTTTCCTTTTACGCTCTTACTGATACACTCACCTCGATTCAATGGCTACCTCAATATCGCCACGAGCAATCCTCAGTCTCTACAGTTCTACCCTTCGTGCATCACGGTCGTTCAGTTCTTACAACTTCCGCAACTATTTCTTGCGGAGAACGAAGGAAAATTTCCGTAGCATGCAGGTCAGACAGCATTTCTCTCGTGCACATGGTGGAATCTGAGTTGTTCCCGCAGGCCGAGAGAGACCCAGCCAAGCTCACGCATGCATACAACGACGCCGTCAAAGAGTTGGCAGTGATTCGTCGGAGTGCCGTTGTCAATCAGATGTACGGCGGTCGGCGTCTCGCAGTAGAGGAGCAGCAGCAGTGACGTATAGACGGGGGAGATACAACTACGCGGGATACCATTCAACTTCACGCAATGCAGTCCATAATGAAAGCCATTGACGAGTCTCAAGGTGCATAGGGCTCCTTAGGGCTGCCTAGGGGAGACGGTGCTCCGATTAATTACACAGGTCTCGGGAACATCTCAATAGCGCGGAATGACCGTCTGCTGCTCATCGAGAGTCTGGTCTAGGGCACCGGCCTACCCAATTTCTAGAAGAATGAAAGGTCGTAGAGAAGAGGAAAGAATAGATAAGATCACTGTTTTGTATCCGTTGTGATCCCGTGCGTTTCCTTCCACTGAGCCTCAGCAACTTTGAGACGATCCTGGAATTCTTTCCTTTCCTTGTCCATGTGTTCTTCCCGTTTCGTTTGCAATTCCTTTGGTTGAATTCCCTCGAGCTCCTGGGCCTTCTTCGGGTTCCAGTAATACGCACAGACAGCAGCAATCGTGAACGCTTGTGCAGCAACACGCATACGCATCCAGTAATTGAGTGACTTTGATTCTCGCCGTCTGAGCTTGATCGCGGCCATGGTGAACGCCCCGACCGTGACCAATGTGCCTGAGCATATGAGAAAGAGGGAAAAAAGAGACGAAGAAGCTCGCAAATGCAAGGAAGCACAAACAGGTAGATACTTACCGATTGGTACGAGGGGCTCCTCTTTGAATTTTCGCCATGCCTTCTCACCATAACTCTCAGCAGCACGGCGCATACTGGGCGTGTGAGGGGTTGCGAGAGGAGCAGACATTTTGTTTGCTGTGCGGTGGGTCTATAACGTAGACGTTCAACCTCAGTCGATAGTACTGTGTGCTTTATGAAGGGCCGAGCATCCGCTTGATCTAATACAACTAGGGTTAGGGTTCAATGATTCGTTCCGAGTCGTACTGTCACTTGATCTACCTAACTCTAGAGAGTTCCCTCATCCTGGATCCAACAAGAATGAAGCCAGTGAGGACGAGCAAGGTACAGGTATATGTAGTAGAAATGTCCGTGTTCATACCTGGTAACGCTGGCCCAGGGGAACTTCGACCTTTCGACGACGATCTGTTCAAGTTGAAGCGTACATAGTTCATGTGAGTGTTCCTTTCACCCTCAAGGGTTTGAAAACCCTGTGTCATCGAACTTTTGAACTCCCTAGACAGAGCTCTATCCCCGGTGCTGGCGTTCAACGTTCACCGGTTGACCGAATGCAGTGTTCTTCTCGGAGCCAATAGCTGCACGCAGAGGGCGCGACATGGCAACTCTTCGATATTTCATGTCGATTGTCCTCTCGGGTTACCGGTTCTCAATTGTCCACAGCTTATGACGTCTACCTTTCCATTCCGCTTTGGGATGTGGCACCTCTGTCAAAGCAACGATGGTCCACAATTCGGCAGAGGTGCATCTGGGCATATTTAATGCAACCAGGAGGCTTTCTTCATCATTATTCGTGGTGCCTCTTCATTGTCATCCTACCTGACACTGTCAAGATGTTGCCAGCACGTCTTATCCGCATCGCCCCCACCATCGCCCTCAATTTATCTCCTGCACCGTGTCAGGTTACCTCTCTGTCCGTTGTTGGAAGACTAGCCACCTTTTCGACGGCTTCCGATCCCAGCCCTGACCAACCATCAGACTATGGATATGGATCGACGCCATCAGATCATAATCCTTCTGCGGTGATCCAAGCCCCCGAAGTGGACCAACCCGTCTATGAACCTCAGCCGCTCCCCGTTTTGCGTGGGCCGATGCATGTTTGGGATGTCGAAGCTGACGATGGCATTCCAATTTCAGACGCTTATCCCCGTTCTAACACTCATCATGCCAATGTGACACATTCGACTTCGCGTCCCTATACCAGCCTCCCCTCCGTGCATGGACCTTTCCGGCTTCAGTATTGTTTGCAAAGCGGAACATTCGGACATGCTTGGGCAGCGGAAGACCAGAGTTCTGGACGGTTAATGTGTCTCAAAGTGTTCCGCCCTTTAGATGAAGTTGGGTTGCGCCACTCCGTCCGAAGGGAGCTTAAAGTATACAGACGAATCGCGACATCAAAGGAAGGGAGTAAGGGCAAACAGTTTGTGATGGAGTTGGAGAGATCTATTCAACATGGGACCGTCGTTTCCTTTGCAATGGTAAGTAACTGATCTAGTTCCTTCTGCTCATACATTTAACCCAGCTTAATGTTCCTGTCAGGAACTTATGACGACTGATCTTTGTACTTATATGGGTTCCGAACCGGAGCGGTCTAAATTCCATGCCCGTCGCTGGATGGCACAGATTGTACGTCTACTTTTTCCCCTATCAACACCGATCTAACCCATTCCAGGGTCTTGGCATCGAATCTTTGCACAAAATGGGTATCCTCCATCGCGATATCAAATCCGAAAACATTCTCGTCGATTGCCGTGAAAACGTTCGTATTACCGACTTTGGGCTTGCCCACGTGGAGCCAAAGCCGCTCCACCAATGGGGCGAGTATGCCTCTGAATTCTTGGGGACTCCACAGTGCATGGCTCCAGAGGTGTTGCGGAACAAAGGACTGCCTGTACACCGAATGAAACGTTACGGCAATGCGGTAGATTGGTGGGCGCTCGGATGTCTGCTTTTCGAGCTGGAGTCATGGAAACACCAGGTATGTACTTGATGTTCTGACGATACCCGTCGTTTCATGACATTTTCTACTTTCGCAGCAACTTTTCGGCAGCGAAGAGGAAGTGTATGCATATATCGCTTGGACCAAGAGACCTTGTCACATCACGCACATCTACCCCAAATTCGAAGGACTAGACACTGTTGTTGCGAGTTTGTTAGACGGGGTGAGTCTTCGGCCCTTCTGCGCAGCTTCGTTTGATTATTTAACTCTAATAACTTTCCAGCTCTTACGAATCTCCCCGTCGCTCCGTTATTCAATCCGGGAACTTGAAAAACATGAGTATTTCCTTCGCCGTAATGGGTGCGTTTCCGTCTGGATATCCTGAAATATTGGCTCTAACTCCCCGATCAGAACCAACGAGTTCGTCAACATCATTCCGCGAGGTACACTCTAACCCTTATCTTACTCCTCGGAAATGTGTATCTGACTGAGAGGTTGCCACTTTTTAGCTCTAGAACGACCTATTCGGCCTGAGCTTGTACCGCAGTTCACAGATGAAGTTGATGCGACTTGTCCACTCATCCCGCGAGCAATGCTACGCTCCGTGTTTGATTGGCAGAATCCAAAAGCTGGAATTTGAAGCTTGAATATATGGTGGGCGCGATCTAGGCGGTCACTAAAAATACCTTAATAATGTGCTCGCGTGCAGATGTGTGGCGCATTTCCATTCTTCCACCACTTATCTTCTGATGGTTGCCGTCTGCGGACCATCCTACGCAAAAGTACTACTATTTTCTCTGCATGCTATTGTATGCATCTGCTCCACCATTTCAGTCATATGAACATTTCTTCATTTCAGCGGGGAGCTGACCGAAATTACCACCGGAAAAGAAGACTGAAGTACTGACGCCGGAACTGCTGTCGCCGATTAAGCGATATTGCAACATTGGCAGGGATGTCCCGCGTATCGGGAAATCTGATAGGCTCCTCGATCACTGTGAAACACAAGGCAAAGCTGTCACCGTGGCCCATACAAAGTTTTGAGTCTTGGTGGGTCCCGTATGAATCCCCAAGTTGCCCTCTGTGGTGTACTTTGCCATTTGTCTCACTCGCGTCCTCTAAGAAGTTAGCTGCTTTGCAGCCTTTCGCTCGTTCCCTGACCTGCCTGCGTGCGGTTGCTTTCTGTGCGTCACCTAGCAATCATTAAGGGTTCGAGGGCGTCTCGGACCCACATAACGTATTCTGACGAAAAAAAAAGAATTGTATAGTTCCTAGGCGCGTATACGTGACTCAAGTTCAGACTATCCACTGCTCTCTTCCTTGGCCATCCTCTTCCTCCAAGGCTCCTTGCAGCACATTAGGCTTCCTGCGTCGTTGATCCGACTGCCTGTTTCCTACATCTTTGCGGTCGGGGGCCAGAGCCGAAGGATGGTTAACCCCGAGACCTCGTCCATGCAGCGCGCTCGCACCAAGGCACCTGATTTCTATGAACTGTTTCGTTCTTCACATGGGCCTCGCCACGGTGGTCAAATACCTGCTACGAATGGGTCTAGCCCGTCCTTGGTGCCTTCGGCCTCTCCAGCGGAGAAGGCCTCAGCGACGAAACCTCGGCGGTCGATGCTACCTTTCTTGGGGCGCAGGAAACCTGCAGAACAGACTGCAGGGACTTCTACTCCGCTCCCTCCCTCCAGGAAGTCGCATGGGGGTATACCAGCCAATCCGATTAACACTGTTCGTCGCTCGTTCGGGAATGGGTGAGTCTCGGATTTAAAAAAAAAATTATACCGAGCTCGTGCCCATCGGGCTTACGAGACAAGATTGGGTTTTCTGCGGAAGCTCGACTTGAGCAATAGTGCTTCTACTTCTGGCGCGACGGGAATGAGATGGGCTGATCGCGCGTTCCGTGTACGGCGTATAAACTAACGATCGGTTCCTTGCAGGCACGCGGTACTCATGATAACACCTTCACCAGTCACCGTCAGTGTTCCTCCACTTCCAGTCCTTCCTCCAAAACCGCCATTACCCTCCAAACTCCCGTCCATGGATACACCATCTCCATCACTAGGGTCCAAACTCGCGGCCCATTTCACTCCTTTACGATCACCATCCAAAGCTACTAAACCCCGTCATTCCCTCGTGCGGAAGTCAGCCCCTCCTGTACCAATTCTAGCCAAACTCTCCCCGCCTGTGCCCGATATAAGAGCGCCATCCATCGAGTCTCAGAATTCGAGCATACAGAGCCGCTCAACTACCCCTCGGCCCTTGCGAACAGTTCGCCATTCTACCGGCGGAGAAGGGGATGAGGAGGACTTTTCTGATCTATTCACTCTCCCCAATCAAACCCATGGCATTGGACAGTGCCCAAAGAATGCTTCTACCCTATCAGTGAACACAGTTCACTGCGAGTCGCCCATGAGGAGCGGTGAAGTGTCCCCTATGGACCCGATTACTCCCCCTGGGCCCTGTCTTCAGTTTCCTATTCCTCCTTCGACGATCGGTCGCCCTCAGTTGGGATTCTCAGAGAACGGCTCCATTCGCAGTTCTATGGATCTCATTTCTTTGTCGTCCCGAGGCTCAAGAAGTCCCTCGAAGGCTACTTCACCCAAAGTTCCTGGCACTCCACAGTTCCTTGTTGATGGTGGTAACGACCGATCGGCTTTAAGCGACTCCCCCTCACAGGATGAGCGTCACCGAAGTCGTAATCGCGCGAAGAGCGTTTCTGGGAGCGAGACTGACACGTCCAGAAACTATGACTCGTGTTATTCCTCGACCGGCGCCAAGCTACACTCGTACCCCAAACCCCTAAACCTGAAGCCATCCGGATCAGGTATAGCGAAGGCCTCAAGTGGTCCACCACCCTCGTACCCGTTGCCCAGCCCACCTCTCTCTCCCCCAGCTTCTGCCTCCAGTGGCTTAGGCCTCCATTCGGTGCCAAATATCCCACCTACTCGCCTGCCTATTTCTCCTCGTCCTCGCGCTACCACGTTATCTGTGACATCCAACCTCAAGGTCCCTGGTCAATCAATTCCCAGCTCCACCCAATCCAAGACTGGGAAAGACAATGCCATCCTGATGTCCGACGCAACAGCTGATGAGCTTCGAGACGCGCTTGCGCTTCAACGTCGAAAGAACTCCCAACTTCAGGATTATATCACCACGATCACCAAACGGTACGAGGATGATCGATTAGCGATGACGAAAACGATCGAAAAACTCGAGCGGAACGTCCGGAAGAAGATGAGGGAGATTGAAGGGCTTCGGTGGCTGGTGATACATAACGGTGCCGTTAGTGACATTGACGCTGCCGCTAACTTGGCACGGTCATCGCTTAGCACGCAAGAAGATGGCGACGTGTCTGAGAGAAGCCAAGGGACATCATCGATGAACCTGGCTGAGCTTGGAGCTCTGGTTCGAGGTTCCTCAGCCAGAGATGGGTCATCCGATGAGCCTTCGTCCATCCAGTCAACGCCAGCACAAAGGGGTCTGCTCCTCAGCACCAGGGCGTCGTCCTCGACTTTGGAAGTGCCTTCAGATATCGCGAGCTCTGCGACGCCATCCCCCATCACTCCATCGCCGGCATCGTCACTATCGCTTGTCCCCGAGCGGTTTGCCGGTATCTCGCGTGCGGAGCGACAGAAATCGAAGCAGGAGAGACGCGCTACCAAAGCGCTCCGTCGTATTTCGGCTCCATATGCGTCCCCCACTACCCTTCCGCCCTCAACGGACAATTTACTCGACCCGAGTTTTGATCCCAAACAGAGCATGGACGAGGTTTTGGAAAAGCTCCGTCCTTTTGGGAACAGTTGAGAAGTTACTATCTGTTCCAGTGAGTAAATTTACGATCTGGCATCATGTTGCCCGAATTAACTTTTGCACGGTCTACTCCACTAGTTCATACTATTCTACTTTTTTGGATTCAATCTTTCCTGGCCGACATTACCAAGCATGGACTCTGGCATTTTTCGCATTGCATCTAACCATCTAACCACCGGACAGACGATCACTGGAATTTGAACGTTCGTTCCGTAACTTCCATTCATTGTCCATGAGACAAAGGTTTCCTCGTTAGCATTTTCATCCCTATTTAACAAAGACGCATTCACTTGACATTAACTCACTTTTTTGGATGTATTTTTAACTTGGTGGTTTGGATTCTTCAAGCTTCAACCCCCTCCCCTTGCGCTACACGCAATACCCACTTCCCGTAGCCGTACATATCGATAAGCAACTGACCTTTTGGGTTCTTAATTTCAATACACATCGTTTTTTCTTCGGAATATCATACGTGGCCGACCTGCTCCATCAGTAAGGATTGAATGTACAGCTGTCAGGACTAAGGCAGAGTCCAATGGACGACGCTATCATGATCACTTGTATGTGTCCCGGCCCACATCACTCCATCCGACTGCTAAGGTACTTACCAGTAATCCATGACTAATAGGAGAATGTCGACAACGTCCCAGCCGGAGTCCTCTGAATCCGTCGGACCGCAAATCGGATCACAGACTCGAGGGTCGAGGGAATTAGTATAGATGAGACCACGCCGACGCCGTTGACAACGAACAGTAGAATTGGCTCAGTTGGTTTGCACTGCCACCAGCGGATCATGAAACCCGGCTGTAAGCCTATCATGATGCAGGATCGAAGCCTCGCGGCTACATCCCTAGTGCCGGTTGAACGCTAAAGTCATCGATGGTGTATAGTACTTAAATGCTTTGCCTTCGCTGGCAGATCATGGGCGTCTCATCATTCAGAGGCCCGACGATCGACTGCGATCGACCGACCATCTGTCCGGCCGCCGTGGTTACTACGGGAGCCCGCAAACTTATAACTAGAATGTCGTATTTGCAGTCCTCGAAAGATCCCACAATTCATCAGTGGAGCCACATGAGTCGGAGTCAGGAACATGACTGAACTCGCTGCTGGTACTATCTCTGTCGATCAAAGAATTGCGGGAGAACAATATACACACCGTGCACACATGGTGCCAGTACACGTCCTGCTTGACGAGGTTGTTACAAGCCGACGCAAAAAAAAGACCTTCATGATATACAACTGGACCCGGATCACAGACTATCACAATCTGGATAAATCTTGGCTTCTGTGGGGCTGATCCGGGGTTCCACAAGTATTAGCGGGGGTGGTCCTCTGGCTGGATGTTGAATTCAGCCCTATTCAACTCAGGGATGTGCGACAAAGGAGTGTGTGGGTGGTAGTGTCAGCAAAGTGCTAGTAGGGATTGATAATGGTGTAGGAAAGGTGAGAAAATCGGTATCGGGAGACCCTTCGGCAGCGAATCCGGAGGCTGAAACTTGTAATATGAGGCTGCTCAGCGCTGATGCCGTCCCTGATGCAGATGGGCCAACGTTGCCTGGATTTCTAAAATATTACAATCCCACTTTATCATTACAGTCTCATTTTCGTTGTGTATTACTTACTCTTCTCGGCCCTTTGCTTTCTGACGCCCGGTGCACTTTCCCTCCAGTGGCTCTCGAGCGCAGGATCATGATGCTCTCCAACTTCATTCGAAGGAACGGTAAACGCAAAGTTCCCAAGGGCAAGGCCAGCCTGACTTCCTTTTCGACATCTTCGTCTGATGTCCTGGAACCGACAGTACTCAACATCGGTGACCCGACCTTGGATTTGGGCGAGGCTGGTCCGAGCGTATCGTTCATCGACTCCTCGCCGTTGGTTCACTTAGACCTCCCCTCGGATTCCGAAGAATGGTTTCCCCAAGAACTGCTGCAGGGAAGAGCTAACTCCCGGGCCTCTCTTGTTGATTCTCGTGGCACTGCTACGCCCACAACCTCAGATGATCTGAACCTGGTTATTGGCCCACACTCGCAACCAAGCTCATCGTCAGAGCAAATCCCCCCTGCCGAAGACGTACGCTTTGTAAGTCACAAAATGGTTGTTCGACAGCGTTTTGCGGGTTGACCTAGTCATTCAAAGGGTCCGCAGGTTCGCAAGAAGTCAATACCCGCACCCATCATGATTCCGGACGTAGAACGCCTGCTTCCCAGCGTTCAAACAGGACATTCCGCGCCTCTAGCTTCAGCTCTTCCCACCAAGTCAGCCCCGCAGAACGACGGGGCTGCTCTGAATCCACCTCCGTCTCCCTCGTCTGAAAATCTCTCGGCAGTATCCGGCACCACACTTGCACGGGCGTTGATGGCGAATTCCTTCGTACTATCGTCCGTCGAACACCGCAAATCGCGACATCGCAGTGGGATGACTCGCCAAGATTCAGCAACGTTACCCCGTGGTGAAAGTAATTCGGGTTCCTCTCCACAACACCGCGACAGACGTGCCGGTGGTGCACAATCAGCGAGCTCTTCAGAGTCGGGGAGGCCATCGGCCATCCCCCCTGTTCCCCCGTTGCCGATGGGCCCGTTCTTGCACCCAAAGTATACGCCGGGATTGACGTCTGGGTCGAGTACTTCCTCAGAGTTTCCTTTCTCGGATTCCTACGTTTCATCCCCCGAGGCGACAAACCGCGCTGGACGGCGGATATCCCGTATCCAGGAGGTTGCAACACCATCCACACCGAATATGTCGGCCACGCTACCTCCTCAACAGAGCACGAGCTTCGCGAACTCACAGACGCACAGGAACAGCACATCTGATGTGCCAAATACTGCGTCAGACCTATCGTCGCCCCTTGACTCTCAACGAGGGGTGTCATCCCAAGCAGAGTCGTTCATCTTGACTTCCGATCATACCTTGGACGAGTTTGATTTTGTGCCACTTGGGCCACAGTCAATGATGGTTTCTCCTGGTTCGGAATCGAGTGCCTCATACATTGCCCCACGTCGGGACATCAGTCGTAGACAAAGACAACGGAGGGGTGGTGGATTGAACATTGTGACATCTACACGTAAGCTACTCTCCATCTTTCGTCCGGGTTGTAATAATCTGACGTCCTTTGTATAGCTAAAGACGATACCCCGACGGATAGCACACTCATCTCACCGCGTGGCAATGCTATTCCATCCGCGATATCAGATCTGGGCTACGGTGAATTGCTCAACTACCCTTTGACTGTAAATCCGGATGTGACCCCGTCGTGGAGTACACAAAGTGTATCGACAGGGTACCAGACGTTCCCTGAAACTCCAGCCCTCTTCACACCGCTTGCGTCAGGGGGATTTGGAGGCTTTACATCTTCAAAGTCTGCCGGTCGTGGGTCAGGAAAGTTGTCACATCATGGGACGCTCGTAAAGCGACATATAGCCAAGAAAAACGATAGCCCTAGCGTGTTGCAGAGGTCCAAGACACAAACAGCTCTCTTATTTACCCAACAGACCCCTCTTCCACCGATGCCCGAGAGGCCGAGTACGTCACCCTCTCCGCATCTAAGCCAAAACGAAACTATCGTGGAGGAACCCGAGAAAACTGAGGAGACTGAAGAGAATGAGGAGACTGGGGAGACTGGGGAAATCGTGAAAACTGTGGAAATCGTGGAAACCAAACTTCGTCCTCATCCGCTCGCCCACATCTCGACTTCGAGTGCAAACTTGCAAGCGGAGGAAGCTCTTCAAGCGTTTGCACGACATTCTTGTTCATCCATGCCTTCTGTGATGATGTATCCCGACCAAGCTTCGTCGAGTCCTCCAGAACATCCTCACCTCATTCCCCTTCCTGACTCAAGAACGACATCTCCGCTCAGTCTACAGCTGACTGAGAGTGTAGTATCTTCTCCGCCGTCGACGTCAACTCTAAGTGAGACCATCAGTCAACCTCAACCGAAAGCTCCACAGCAGCAGCGGCAGCCATCTCTCCTTGGCTCGTCGTTCCTACCATCACCATCATCGTTATCGCCCTCCCCATTAGCATCACCGCGAGAGCTTCATTCATGGAGTACCTCTCCAGCCCATCGTATACCCCCTTCCCGCGCTTCATCTGATCATTCAGTGTCCCCATCTTATGTTGCACCCCCACCCTATCACATGGTGGTATCAGAACTTCCACAACATCACCCTCTCAGCGCTGGTCCCGAGTCCCAGCCGCCTCTATCACGACGTCCTTCCGCAGACACTGTATATGAACGTATCCGAGAGGCTTCGACGTCCACTGCCCCAGATGCTAGATCGCGTACAAGGGCGAGATCACGACCACGCCTTCCCGGTGGCCCTCGCAAACCCAGCGCGGTGACACAACAACCTCTCGGTTCGTTGGTTCCCGGAGTCGTGAACCGAAACGGTTCTGTAACATCTGTAGGAACCCACGAGCACGGTAGCAGTCCAAATAGTTCCCCGTGGCCCAAGCTATATGCCGCTGCGTCGAACCCTCCTCCCAAGTTTCATACGCCTGCACCAAAGTGGCGTGGATTGACGATGGAGGCTGCTCAGTGGACGTTCACGTCGGATGAGCTGCAAAGTATCGTGTCGCGGGCTATCCAGAGTTCGTCTGAGGGCTCGTCAATCCGGTTGCTCAAGCGTGAGACGCTCGATGGTGAGATCGCGGACGAGACGCATCGTCTGGAGATGCAGCGTACGGACGTCAAGGCTCAGTATAAGGCGCTCGTGCGGAAACGGTGGACGCTCATGGGTGCACTGGCGGGGCATATCGAAGGGGTTGAGATGAACGATACCGCGACTGCCATCCAGACGATGGAGGAACTTTCCGAGGTATCGTTGGCGCTCGACCACCTTGCGGAGAAGCTACACGACATCATCGAACAACTTGCTCAACTAAAGAGTTTACGGGAAGTCCACAACGGGAGCGCGCTTGCAATGGCTCTGCGGAAGATGCATCATTCGCTTTTCCGACAGATGGCAGAGAAGGAGCAACTCGCGGAGCAGATTTCTCATCTACAGACAGAGAAGGACGAGGCATGGCACCACGCCGAGAAGGTTGCCAAGGAATGCGACGAGTTGAGCGACCGTCTGATGGAGACGACAGGGGGTGGTGAGGTTCAGTCCCCGGTAAATGACGATGCCATCTCCTTCCAAAGCAATCAATGTTCCGCGCGCCTCTCTGCCCTGCGCAAGTCGAGCATTCGTCGTCGATCGCTCGCTGGTTTGAGGGCCAAGAATAAACCACGCAGTCGTCGTTCTTCCTTCAGTGGGGCAACCACGAACGGAGGCCCGTCTGCTCCCTCTGCAGGAGACGTGCCCCCTGTCCCGCCTGTCCCGCCTGTCCCACCCGTCCCACCCGTCCCACCTTTACCTCTGAGCTCGCGCGCGAGCACGATATTGTCTGCAGCGCTTTCATCAAGTAGACCACTGTCATCAACCGCATCGTTCTACAGCTCGGCGTCGGCACGGGATTCTACCGACATATGGGCGCTCGCACAAGCTCAACGGGATGTGTATGAGATGCTTGGAATCAGTATTCCCTCCAGCGTGGCATCTCCGCGGCCTCGGACAATCTCAGGTCCTCACAGCGTATTTCATCCTTCGCGTCCAGTCTCTGAATTGGTGACGGGGGGACTGAAATCCCGCGCAAAAGGACGTCGTGCGACCGACGATGGCAACAGGGCGTTCAAGAGCGTCATGTTTGATGACAGATGACGGTGATACCTGCCCCATCATAGCCATTGTATTCTCTCCCCTTTGCCTCTCGCAAAACGAGCGCTAGCCCTCTATGGCGATCAACTACTTCCAACGGTCACCGTAACTGGCAACTCCCACATACCATACGTACCTATTGACGGATGTATCTATTGGCATCTCACCTTCGCTCTTTTTTTTCAATGGACACTCCATCCTTTGATGATATTGCTAGTTAGCAGGGCTAACTTTCGAATGCTTTCTTTCATTCCGGGGAATGCGTTCACATATCTTGCAAATTTATTTCATTATTCGGACTCCCTTGTAAAATTTATTTCGATTTCCACATACCCATACCATAATGTTTCTTACTCGCGACATGGACAAAGAAATGACTCGGGGTGATTGATGAGTGTACATACAAGTACTGCAAACAACACGATACGCGTGACATGGCCAACAATGAGTAAGATGAAAGAAGAGAGAGCAGGAGAGAAAGCAGGAGAAGATGGAAAGGCTGAAAATGAGGTATGAAAAAATAAGCATAAAAAATCTAGAGATCCACTAATGTCTTGCACGCTTCCGTCGAATAACGAATTCGTTCGTTAGGCCCGTTTGTGGGAGTGAGGTGTCCTCGGAGGTAGGGAGCTCATCAGAATGTTCTTCCCGGGCACCTGCACGTGCCTCCGCCTCGTCATCTGTATCATCCTCTGTGCGCTGTCGTTTCGCAGACGAACGTGGAGCAACAGATCGGCCGTTCGTCTTCGCCCTGGAGGCTGACGCGAGCACACTAGCCTGTGGTGTCTGTGTCGGTGATTGTGACTCATCATCCACTCTTCCCTTTGGTTTGCTCTTGGGCGTCGCCTGCGCATCCTCATCATCCCCCTCACGCGGCTCATCCCGTGACTCCTCAGCATCGTCCATCTCCGTATCGCTGATCGCGCGTTCCTCTTCCTCCACAGATGGCGTAGGCGGACGACGCACAACAGGTCTTGGCTTCGGCCTCGGCCGTGGTGTCGAAGGGAGTGCGGTAGGTGCTTCATCATGTTCAGGCTCGGGTTCGGTTTCTGTCTCTTCACCCCGGGCACCACCCTCTTCGTCGCTCGTAGCACCGCCCTGTCCGCCTTTAGTTTTCTTTCCTTTGCCGCCGGCACCTTCACGAACGAATGCGAACATAAGCTCACGAAGAAAGGAGGAAGATAGGGAAGGCTCACCTTTATGCATGATCGACACAAGCTTCTTCTCATACGCCCGAAGAGGATCCCACATCTTCGCTGTCGGCTTCACCTCTAGCTTGGAATCGCTCACGAGCTGGTCCAAATACGCTTTTCTGTCATCCCAGCATGTCAGCGTCAGCATCTACGTGGACATCCCCAGAACTCGTGAGGTCACTCACATGGCCAACCCATCCCGACTTTCCACACCAGCCAACAACGGCACCATCGTCTTGAAAAACGTTACCGCAATCCCCAACTTTTTCTTGTCTGCTTTCATTCCCCCTTTACCCTTTCCCTGGCTCTGGGTCTGACTTCTCTCGAACGCAGATATGCGTCGGACAGCTTCCCTGAGAAGCTCCTTGTGAATCCGCATGACGAATCGCGCATCGAGTCGTCGGACGACGGCGAGTTGGGCACCACGGATGAGGAATGCGGAAGAGAGTTGTTTGGCGAGTCCGATCGTATGTTCTTCGTCTTCGACGACGCCGTCCATGACGAACGAGAACGACTGTGAAGATGTGCGTAGTATTAGCTAATGGTATGTGCATGACATCCGGCGCGGACTTACCTCCGTCAAAGCCTTCTTGACAACCTCGACGACAATATCCCCGTTCTCGTTATACATTCCCTCCTCGCGAAGCACGTCAATGATCACCTTGGTGCAAAGATCGAACGCAGGACCGAGACGTCCATAGTTGGCGAGCAAGACCGCGCAGTGTTTGACTTGGACCGCACCAGCACGAATCGCGCGCAAAAAGGTGGACACCGTCGCCATGAATTGATATTCTTGCTCGAGCAACGACCGTGACGGGGCTTGATCTGTACAGGGAGAAGGGGCTCGATCAACTTCACTAGAACAACGTATAGAAGGAAGAAACGTACTCTGCTCGACAGGCGACTTGGCCTTCCCCTTTGCACCACCCTTCCCTTTCCGTTTCGCATCCTTGGCAGTTGCAGCGGGTTCGTCGTCGTCATCGTCTTCATCACTCTCATCTCGCTCACTTTCCTCCTCCTCCTGCTCCTCCTGTACACGTCCCCCATCCTCCAATAACTCCGCATACTGTTCCACACACGCCTGAATGAACCCCGCACACCGATGTTGAACCTCCTCGCCCAGCTGAATGGCGAGTGGTTCCGTGGGTAAGGCATCCCCGCGTGGCGAGGTTGCTTGGCTGGGACAAAACAGGATGTGCAGGTTCATCAGATTCTGGAAGGCCTGGCGTCCCGTCCAGTCAGCGGGTGGTAACGATGCGAACGTGAGGAGCACTCACCGCCCGTTTGACACTCTCAGCTGTATTCGACTGCTGCCCGACAACATAATCGACCAGTTTCTCGAACAACGAATCTCGTCGCTCGCGCAGTATTTGTCGATACTTGTCACCATCTGCCGAAGCGTCCCTCGCGTCAGGCAAACCCCGAGATTTCCATATGATATGTAACCCCAACAAATGCAGCCCTTGCTCGATCATCTGTCGTACCGCGTCAGTTCAGTCCACGATTTACGAAAAGCCAACATCGAAAAATGCGCCCACTTACCCGCTCTTCTTCCCGATACCCAAGTCTACCCCTCTCAACGAGTGCACACACGATATCCCATGCACTACTCTGCTTCCCTCCCTCGTCCTCTTCCATCCAAGCGCATATATCCCTCGACCCCGCAAGTGCACATAATCGGGCACATACCGCACCCAAGGCGAGCACTTCGTCCTCCGAAAACGAGGCAACCTCGATCTCTTCCCGTCCAGCGACGGCATCACGCAGCTGCGTCGCAAGTTCATCTTCGAGCTCCAGAATCTTCGTGCTATTCGTATTTGTGAGCGAGGTAGCGGAAAGGAAGTGACGAATGGCAGAGACTGCCTTGTTGAGCACCGATCGAGAAGAATGCGAGAGGAACTGTTTCGATACGTCGTCCCAGAGACTCCCATAGGCCTGTCACGAAAACGAAAACGAGTGAGTGGGTCATCACACCGAAAGACGCTCAACAAACGACGCACATTCATCATTCGCATCTCGAGGTAAAGGTCTAGATCCATCAATGGAGGAATGAGCAACACCTCCGATATCCTGTTCTCGTCCGTCTGATATTTGATGAACAACCTCGGTAACCCTTTCATCAACGCACGCGTCATGTCAGATACGATCGTTTCCTCCTCTCCCTGGTGTTAAACAAAGGCGATATGAGGATATATGACATCAGAGGATGTGGACGTGAGACTGACCTTCTTTCCGCTTGTAGCCACCAGTTTGGCGCGGCGCAACGAAGCCACGAGGACCTCGAGTAGCACGCTTTCTTCCACTTCTGACAGCCGCCATGCAGGGTCGACCGTCGTCTTTGCAGACTGCACAAGCGAGTCAGGTCCGTCCATGTCTTCGTCTCTTCCTGCTGAATGGTCGAGCAACAACACGTCCAAGATACCCTGCCAATCGTTCACAGCGTCAATCTCGTCCCACAGAGCCTCGACAGCAAGCGCTGTCCGTCCTCTCGGGTCAGCGCCTGTCACAGTCGGTAAGTGTATGCGTCGACAAGGTGCAGTACCAGCCTCTTCCGACAAGACGCTTTCCTCTTCAGCAGTCTCTGACGCTTTATCGAGCGACTTGCCCCACTTGACGAGCAACATTGCAAGCGCCTTCACACCAGCCCTCGACTTGGCATTGTTGTCCGCCTTGTTCTTGTTGCGTCCCGATGTGACAGCCACACGTTCTTCCGCAAGCTCTTGCCAAATCCCCGAGACGAACACCGACACCGCTTTCCTCACCCGTGTCTCTGCATCATACACAAGTAAGCACATGCGTTCACGTTCGTCGTCTTCGAGGAGTGCATGACCATCGATAGAGCTCAAAACGCCGATAACGGCGGTGCGTACGCCCAACTCGGTATCGCCACCAGCCATCTCGATTAATCGCGGCTTGAACCGTTCGGTAAAGTTTGTGAGAGATCCGACGTATTCGGATTGCGAGTATACGGCCGTGAGTGCGCGTACGGCTTCGAGACGGACTGATGTGTTCGAATCTGAGAGGACCCATCCGACGTATCGGAGATAGGATGTGTCGAGGAAATGTGCGGGGTAGTGCGTGAACCATGAGCCCAAGGCTTTGACACATTCTGCGCGGATGTTTGGGTCTAGGTCACGATATCGGTGTACGAAAACACTGAAGGGTTCGGTTGAGTATGAACGCGAGGTGCAGTGAGCGGTGAGCTCACCCGTCTACAATCTCTTTAAGGTATTCGGCAAGGGCAGTGCGTCGTTTTCGAACTTCTGCTGCCTTCCCGTCCAAGTCCTTTTCGCGTACGCCGGTTGCCTTGTTACTGGCCTTGCGTTTGCGCTCACCTTCACGCTGTCGTCCAACGATCTCTGCCTCCTTCTCCACAGCAGCAGCTACCTGACAAAGTGCGGTCTCCACCTCGAGTGCAACTACCGTGGCAGTGTGGCGGAAGGAACGTATTTGAGACGAGGACATGGCGATGACCCAATTTTGTAAGGTGGTGATGAGATCTGAAGTGTATAGGGATCCGAGTTCTGCAGCTGCTAGAATGAGACGTTCTATTAGCTCCGAGAGTGATGCGCGGAAGTGTTTGAATGCGGGGAGTTTGGAGGTGAGTGGATATATGGGCGAGTTTTCCTGATAGGGGAGGTGAGCGAGGCGTACGAGTGGAAGGAAGTTGGTTACCTGTTTGAGTCCCTCTGTAAAGTTGTCAAGCGAGTCGACGACACCGTCATAGTCGAGTACTTGGTCCGCATCGACCGAGTCGTTGCAACCACATGCACGGAATATACAGTTGATCAGCTCAGCTTGGGCAGCCCCCGCGCTGTTTGAGAGAGACTCGAGGAAATCCTCGGCTGTGGACTGCAGCGCGGCAGAAGGGTTCAAGATCGTGTCTGTCACGAGATGAGTGGACAGATTGTGACGGTGTGTCTCCCACGTACTGAAGAGCGGGTTATCCGCCGTAATCTTTGTGTCCGTCGCGAGCTTTGTGGCATCGAAAGCAGCTTTACCCTTACGCGTTCTCTGCTTCGGCTTCGGAGCAGCGGTGGATTTGGTTGTTCGTGGTTTCTTCGCGGGTGGCCGCGTCTTTGGTTTTGGCTTTGGTTTTCTTGGTGCCACTGGTTTCTTTGGAGGAGTAAAGTCGCGTTCCTCCTCGCTCTCCTCCTCTTGCCGTATGTTTTCCGGATCATCACTTTCCTCCCCTTCGTCTCTCTTTCGTTTGTGCGGTGCTGTTCGGTGTGAGATTTCTGATTGGTTTAATAATTAAATTCTTACAGGAGATGAAATGTTTTACTTGTTTTCTATCGCGTTGAGAGCGACGAGGCTGGTTGTCTGCCATGAGAAAAGAGGGGATAACTGCAAGGATAACTAGGGTCAACTTTAGTTAGTAACTCGGTTAACTTGGATGACCACCAAAAATGGAAATTCGATCCGGGTTACTTCAATGCACGATTTTTCGAATTAATTAATTATTTGTGATGAAATTGTCTCGTCTTACTCGACTCACTCAAGCTCAGTCGGTCAACGTCAAACACACGACTCCTGGAAATGCAAATCCTTATTTCTTGGAAAAAGCGAACCCGATAGACAGGAACCATCCTGCGTTCAAACAGAATATTCACAAATTACCCTCCTATACTTGCCCCCAGTTCACCATACGAGCTCTGCCCAATGGTGTGATGCAGGTACCTGCCAGTTACGTGCCCATAAATCCACTGCTAGCGACCGGGGTCGTACGCTCGCGGTGTGATAGGAAGGGAAAGGGGTGGTGGTCGAAGATAGATATGGATGCACAGAAGCTGGAACCAGAGCCTGCAACATCCCCCATTCGGGGTCTCAAACAATGGGAGCGGGACAAACGCAACAGGTGGTTGATAGCCAACAGCGTAGCAGAATCTCGCATGGCTGCACTTGCTGATAGCGGAAGACGCAGTCTCAGTCTTGCATTCCGCACCGCCAAAAAGACTACCAGCAAGTCTTGCGTGGTACGGAGGAGACTGCGAACAAAGATGACCACGGCCATTCGTCTCGTCATTTGTCGAGGCGCGGACACCGTAGCCGCACCAGAGGGCGACGGGCCAGTGAGTACCCCCCGTCCTGATACTGTTTTTGCGCTGACCACCCTGGATCCAATTAGCGGCCAAATGGATCACATCCCCCCCTTAAATTGATCACCAACCCACTCCCAGAACATGACAAACTTCTCTTAAAAGGTAAGATCAAATACTGATCACCTTTCTTCAAACTGACAGTTCCACAGATTGGACGTATCTTGTCATACCCGATCTCTCCCTGTATCGAATGCCCATGCCAAGCATTGTTCAACACGTCCGCGATGCATTCCAGCGCATGATGCGCAGTGCACACCGCCTAGAAGAGACTTGGGCAGCCCAAAAAGCTACAAAAAGAAACACTGATAAACCTCTTCGTCACCCTTCACCAGCTTCACCACTTCCGCGCCCTCGTACCCTTGCAAAGCCGCCCAATCAGAACCCCGCTGAGCCTGCACAGCGACCGCCGATACCCTTATCACCTCTGGACACTTCCTACACCATTGAAACATCAGAACCGGACACCGACCTAGTCCAAACTCTCACCTCTCTACCAGAATTCCCTCGTCTACTGACCCAGAGCCCACGGCGCCCACGAACTGTTCGCGCGTCCCCCAACGCTGAGACTGCAGTCAAACGAGCACGTCCCAGTACTTTGCCTCGCATGTTCGCCCGCCCTCCTATCATCTTATCCCATTCGAAACCGACAAACGCGGATGAGCAATAGCCCATGCTAACTATCCGGACATCGTCGGAAATTCCAAAACTGCACTGGGCTTCACTTGTGATGAAATCGTATACGCAAAATAACAGCGTGGAAAATTCCTCTGAAAGTGGTCTCCCAAAAGACTTGATGGTAAGTATTGGACATGTTAGATCCGATTCTTGGACAAAGTAATGTGCATTTGCTGAAATCCGACCAAAACACACTGTCCATTATCATGCATTACAATGGCAAGGCACGTCATTACATTACTTACACATTGTTTATATTGTGTTGGCACAAAAAAAATTCAACAAAGCACAGGTGTTTGCTCTTCATTGTAAGTGCAAACTGAATTTACCCTACTGCTTCCTTACGCCCTGCATCTGCCCAGACTGACAGCTCTATAGTTGACGTATGTCGATCCGTAACAGTATAACGGCAGACTTCAGTTCCCATGACCCGACCCTGTCTGCCATAATGTAGCCCCATAACTTACCCGGTTTCCCATATGCATGTAAGTTCATGCTTTTGACGCAGTATGAAAACGCCCTAGGATCTGTTCAAGAGTAACCTTTCCCCCTTCGATATCCTCTTCCCGTGTCTTGTCCACCCGTTGGTCCAATGGCTGTTGCACTAGAATATGGTATACATGTGCCCCGTCAACACCGATCGTCCCGAGCTTCGCTGATGCATGCTTCACTTTCCCTTCAGTTATTCTGGGCGTTTTCAACAGTCTCGCAATGTTGCTCACTCTCTTCCGCGTGGGCTTCCGTCTCTGGATCGGTCGGTTTTGGTGGGAAGACGCCTGGGCCGTTGTAAGTATCCTATCACAAGTCCCCGGCTTCGAGTCGCTTGGCGGGACCGTTTTATGTATGGACACTCACCTGTCGATCACTTGAACCGTGATAGGTGGCGATTATATTTGGGATACTTACTCTCTCGTCGCTGTATATCCGTGATCTGACCAGTCGTGAGTGAAGATCGCCCTTCCAGTTCTCAGGTGCACTCGGTCTCACGTCCTCCGATTCTGATTCTGTACCCGATAGACCAGACGGTAGTGTTTGCATCCGCGTTGATGTTCGTGGATTGCCGGCCAGCGGTTCTCTGGTGAGTCTTCCCTTCAACGAAGAACGGTCGCGAGGAACTCACATTACCTGACATTCTCCTACACTCAACTCGACCATGGTAGGTCGGTGCGCTTGAGTTTGATAGCCTCTGTCGCACGCATCGTTCATCCGGGGAGACTTCGGGTACTCACGCTGGCCGCAGGGTGGTTATTTGTTGCTATGTACTTTGCGCTCGCGGTGGCGAAGACGTATAGGTGTGTGGGCATTTATGAACAGTTCCTCCGTGGAGTTCGGAAGTCGTTTGGGTGTCAGGCAACCGCAGGAGTGGCCATAAGCGAGGTCATAGGTGAGTACCAGAGCACCCTGAGTGTCATCTCGTCACCGATCACCGGTCATGAAAACCTTCTTGTCTTGGTTATCGATGCTTTCAAGCTGTTCTCGCTATTGACATCTTTTTATCTTCCACAGCCGACACCGTCGCTGATACGATGCTGGTCGTTCTTCCTCTCCGTGTCCTCTGGGGCATACGTCTGGAAAAACGACGACGAAGGATGATCATGTCCATATTCATCTCGAGCGCTGCAGTCACCGCGGTATCGGTTGTTCATTCGGCATCGGAGATAGTACCTGAAATGGGGCCTTGGGAAAAGGTCTTCACGATGACCGGGGTAAGACTGGGATCTCACATTCATCTCCCCTCTCTTGTTTCCAACCCATCTCTTGCTTCCAACCCACTTACCGTGCTTCGTAGATCATCGTCTCATTGGTCGTGTGCAATCTCCTCGTCATCATCACTCTCATCTATCGGAGGTTCATAAAAGAGTCCACATCGACGACCAGTGCCAGTGCCAGTTTCGGAGTCGACACCAACACCACCACCAACGGTGATGACGATTTCACACAACCCCGAACGCGATCCACTGGAGTCACTGGTGATATGACGGACTCGCAGTCGGGTGGGTCGTCGCAGCTCTTGACGACCGTCGAGTTATCGATTACTTCGAGTTGGCAGTCTGAACCGAGGGAGAGCACGAAGGACTAAGGACTAGATTTTTTCTGGATCTTATAATCTATTTGTTTCCGTTCGTTAGTATTAGTATCATTAGACTCGAGTCGATACTCGTTATATAGTAGTAATACCCTGTATTCCATTCCATACCCCAGACCTCCCCCCATGTAAATGTGAGAACGAATTTGCCGTTATTGGAGACGTCGATTACAACAAGATTGCCAGCTCGTTGACCCTGTCGTTCTGTCGACGACCGCCAGATTTTCATGACTGCCGGCGCTGAGCCGATCACACCCGGACCAATGATGTCCCGGCGGGAATGATAAAGGGCCCCGGTGCCGGGACCAGATGTACGCCGGCCATCGCCGGTGTTCCTTGTCGTGACGTTCATGAGCCTATCTGCAAAGCAGTCTTGTAACGTTATCACTTGATGGCTCTCTGAAGGCCTGTATGAGAATTTTGATTGGTGGACGCAGGCACAGGACCTCGAACCAGCTGTTTATAGGAACATAAACAGGTCGAGTTTTGCTCGCTTAGCTAGAAGTTGCCGACTTGCAGATATGATGGTCCGAAACACACTGCCCCAGTATCATCCCCACAAACGCGTCAAACAGAGAGGTGAAATCATCATCCTGTGGGCTGAGGGATCGACGGGGGACATTTCCGGATGGCACATTTCCAAGCGGATACCGGGGAGGCCAGGGATGTCTTTCACTATGTGCTACTGTGGCGGAAGTCATTCGTGCGCGCAGTGAGCGCCAAGTGCCTTGGTGCAGCCTGCCACTGAGGACACCAAACACAACCATAGAGACTGCGCTGAACATGACCCACCGCAACTCGCAGGCCTGGCGGTTGACGATCATGCTTCGCTTCCGAGCCTAACAAGACGGCCCCGGGCCACCCAGAAAAACTTGCCTCGGCGAAGTAGCTTTGCCGTGGCCTCTAGCACAATACTAATTGCTACTAGTGGAAAGGCCCCTTGAGCGGGAAGACCAAAAACCTCCGAGGGGAGTCCTCAGGCTGCCTTGGTTGTCGGTCCTGTCTGTTCAACTGCACCATTTACTTACTACTATCTGCCAGATGATAGCAAGTTGATAGCAAGCATGAATTGCGACACTAACTTTGTGTAAAATTGGTTGGGCTTCCCGACGACGAAGAGTCGGTATCCAAAGAGAACTGGTATGTTCCTCTCTATTCAATGGACCTCACTTGCCACTGCTTTTGCGGCGTGCACCGGCGCTCAAGGCCCGTACATCCTCCCCCCGCGACTCGCTACCTCTTGAACAGCCGTAAATGAACTATGGATGGATCC